>JAJJWW010017591.1:0-88643 GCA_023531295.1 Papaver armeniacum
ACTACCTCCATTTTAGGCGTTTGTGTAAATTTACCCACTAAAATAATAGGCAAGTTTGTGGTAAGTTTACACACAAACTGCCTAAAACGGAGGGAGTATCCTAAATTATACGTGTCAAATACAAGGAAAACTATGAATATAAATAAGAGCTAGTGAACTGCACACAAGAAAAAAATTTGTTGGACACTTAATGGCACTACACCAAATCTAGGTTTTTGTAACAATGACTTTCCCTAACTAGTTTATTTTTCTAACTCAAATGATCCATTATGATTCTAGTAACCCTTATGAACAGTTAGCAAATTAAGAAATAGTTACCATAATTAGGAATTAATTCATAAAAACTAAATAACTATTCATGGTGTTATATTATTAGTTATTCATTTCTAACACACTTTATACTAAATCACTATTACAACTATTTCTACCCAAAATTTGATGTATACTAAAATGAACCCCATGTTTATAACTCTTTATCATTTTTGTTAGTAACACATCTAGGCATAGGTAACACAATAATTTATTTTTGAATTTAGAAAATGCAAAATAGAGTTTTAATATTTAATAAATCTTTTGTTTGGAACCAATTTAAGTTCTAGAACCTGAGATTAACTTACATCCTGGAACCAAAATGAAATGGGAACCGCAACCAACCTTGACTATTTCCTCGAATCTTCCGAAACCACACCTGCAGAACTCCATTATCTTTCTTCCCTTCCTTTCCACACCTGCAAATCCTCAAAGGCGTTTAATTTTGGTCTCCCAAATTCTCAAAGGCGTTGAATTTTGGTCTCCATTATCAGTTGAAGGAATTAGAGGATTGGATCTCACCTTGCCTAATTTTGCTAGAAAATTATCAATTTCGAGGTTGGTTTTCTTCCTCATTTTGTTGCTTTAAGATGGTGATAGCAATTTAGGTTTCTAATATCGAGTCTCTCGATTTCGTTCTATGTGAATCCGTGATCTCCGGATTATTGTAACATTGGGTTTAGAAATTAGATTTACATTGACTAACCTAAATGCATGATATTGCCCAAAATGTGTTTGCTTTCAATAATCGATTGATTGAAAATTCATATATTAACCGAGCCGGTGTTGATTGATTGAAAATTCGATATTTGATCTCGGTTCTAGTGTTACCTATGTTGAACTTCCACCTCAAATATATTTTTGCTGAATTTGATACTCATGTTTTTGTTCGTAATTATGAAGTGTTAGCCTAACTATGTATACAATTTGGCATTCTTGAGAATGATAATGTTATGTTTTCCTGATCCAGGTTTGAGCATTGAATCCCAAATAATAAAGTTTCAATCTTTTCAGAAAAAGAGGATTGAATCATAAGTGAGTGCTTTTTCTCGGAATTTTGTTGTTTCTCCTTCCTTGTTCTGTACATTTTTGTTTGATTTTCTGGTTGACACACTGACCTCCCTTTAAAATGTAAGAGCTCTTGCCATTACTTGACATCAAAATGATTGAACACGCATTGTCGATTGATTATAGGAACTTTTTAGTGACACTCTGAACTAAAATATCCATATTAACTTAATCAAAATGATGGAACCAGTGGGAGTTTAATTTCCTTACATATAAGCTTGATTTTCATTATCTCTTAATTAACTACTAGTATTAGCATACTGCACTCCGCTGTTTCTTTTTTGTTTTGTTTGCCCCCAGTTTTGATTTTTCCCATGGGAGAAAGTCGGAATAATTTCTCAATGTTGTCGTATTCAAATCTCTTAAATCCAAACTAACCAACTTATCAAAAAGGCTAGTTAATAGAAACCATAAACACAAAAGAGGTTCTATAGAAATCAAAAGCATGAGTGACATAAATGCATATATGTCTAACTCAGTTCTAAAGATAGTGAAAATGGTTGCCGCATTATAAGTTGAAAGATATAAATGAAGCAACACAACACCGTAAAAGATTGAACCGCACAATCTATAGCCTTTAACCATAGAGGACATCACTAAAACAGACTTGACCAACATTCATGTTTTTTTGAAAATACGATTCTCCAAATTCGTTATAAGAAAATGAGGTTTAATTTTCGAAATTTAAATCCCTTAATAACGAGGGTCATGAACTTTGAAGTGAATATATATGATTTAAGAAATGTTAACCTGTTAAAAATCATTTTGCGGATCAGATCCAAGCTAGTTAGAGATCTTAGTTAAAATTGATCTCAAACTCTGACTAGCTAGGAGCTGATATGCAAAATGATTCGTGTAGAAGTTTACATATTCCTAATCAATATCCACTTCCAAGGCTCAAGAGCCCCATGATTCAGGGACTTACAAATAAGAATTGAACCACTAAATTCTTTATCGACTTTCCCGTTCTTGAAGAATCGAATGGTTGTCAAGTCCTTTTATCGATTTTCTCTATAGTTAAGGTTCTAGAGTTGCACGCTTTCATCTTTATAGTATATTGTGTGTTGAGAAAATGAGTTTTAATAAAAATATTTTGGTCTTGGTGTGGTTTGATCTAGTGACCTATGGGTCCAAGGATACTTGCTCATTTTATGAGTGAATGAATCTCTCTTTAGTCACACATTGGGTATAATAGAGAAGGAGCTCCACTATATAGCCATATGCTTATGGATATGTTGTAAAACAACATTGTGGGTGATTGGGTGGGCCAAAATACAAATTTTGACCCATGCGATATGCCATGCACCAAGTTCCTCTTCTACTCGGATTTATTTTTCGAGTGAGTTTTCTTTAGAAAATTAATTCCTAAAATATTTTTGAGTTTTATTTATGGGTAAATTCCTTTTAGGTGTTTTACTAGTTTTTAAAGAAACCAAAACCTAACTTGATTTGCAAGTATCTTCTCCTTTAAATACAACTCGAAATTCTGTTTTCAATACACCTGAAAAATTCTTCTTTTATTCTAGGGTTTTCTCCATACGTTTTTACCTTCATCCCTATTCACTGAAGTTCGAAGAGAGGGTAACTTGCGTTGTGCTAACTCAAGTTATATCAGGCAGTCTTATCAATTGTGTTGTACTATCCATATTCTCTTTCACTCAATGTGGTAACCATTTTCAATATATACTAGCATCGACATAGACAATTATGCATTTATGATACTCATGTTTTATACTTTTGTATGACCTCTTCTATGTTGGAGTTTTATAAAAACTGGCCGACTGAGTTTTCATAAGTTGGTTACTCAGGATGTAACTTTTGACTATGACAGTATTGGGAAACTATTCGAATTTCTCCACTTGATAACATATCCCTTGTGCTTCACGATGTAAGTCACTACTAATAAACCTCTTGATGGGTAATGTGTATTTAGAGTTTGCCTAATTAACTTGAATTTGTAGACTATTTGACATTAGAAACAACATTTGGTGACAATGATACTCCTTCCTCTTTCTTATTTTTCCTTAACTTTCCTCTTTTGTTATTTGGTGCTTCATTTTAAATCAGTTGCAATCGGATTTTTATAATGAGTGTCGTACCTTGTTATTTTTTTTTCGCTTACATTTTAAATCAGTTTCAAAACCTCTTGTTCCAAGGAAACTAAGCACCGACAAGTACAAAGCCATCTCAATTAAGATGAAGAAGGCTTTTTTTTTTAACAAACGATTAGGGTTTGAAACTACTAAACAAAATAATATGAGAAAAATCGAGAAATCTTAAAAACAAACAAACAACAACAAGATTCTTGTTTTTTATACGATTAGGGTTTGAAACTACTAAATAAAATGATAGGAGAAAAATCGAGAAATCTTAACAACAACAAGATTCTTTTTTTATACGATTAGTGTTTGAAACTGCTAAACAAAATGATAGGAAAAAATCGAGAAATTGTTGCCAAAGCACAACGGAAGCGTTAGGGTTTGCACTACTAGCTACGAGGTATCTCAATATCGCCAAGAACACAATCACACACACACAAGAAGAACAAGTATTTAACGATGTTGAATCCTGGAAAGGAATAGCAATTTTATATATCACCGTATAGGTTGGAATATACAAATCTCAAGAAAGAAGAAGAGAGCTCTACTAGTTCTCGTGTATTTTCTCTAGTTCTCTATGGATATTTATACACATCAATAGGACTGGACACATTCCTTAACAAGGATTACTTTCCTATAAGTAGTGCTGCACATGGTTCGGTTTTTATCGGTTTTTGGCAAAACCTAAACCGAAACCAAAGTAATCGGTTTTCCAATAATGAAAACCAATGAAACCATATAACCTATTCGGTTTCATTGGTTTCTGAAGTTTACTGGGTTTTGTTAAAAACCAACCGGTTTTTGGTTAACCGAATGTCAAGTCATAATATCAAAATCAGCTCAAATCTAACTCATGATTTCAAAATCAAAGAAGAAATGAGGTAACATGGCGAGGTTTGTTACAACCACAATACATTTACCTTTGTAATCAAACTCCGCATCTAGGTTCGAGGTAATGGTGAGGTGATGGTGATCAAATAGAAGAAGAAGTAAAACAAAGAGAATAAGAAAGTGATGGTGATCCTGGTGGTGGTAGTTTTAGAACCGAGTGAAGTATAGTGGTGAACTAGTAGTTCTTTCAGTTCAGGGAAGAACGAGAACGACAGAGATGAAGTTCTAAGAAACATAAAAGACTGAAGAGAAGACTCGAGTGAAATATTATTAGGGTAAAATATATAATAACATCCACGGCTAATATTAGTTCAATCCTATGGCTAGTAACAATCGGTTAACCATATGGTTTTTGGTTCGGTTTTTTTAGAATCCTAAACAGAAAAAGATAGTGTCGGTTTTTTGGGACTGATTAAACCAGTGAATGAACCATTGGGATATGGTTTCGGTTCGGTTAGTTTAAATCGTTCAGTTTTGGTTTCGATTTTCTTGCCTGGGTTGGTTTGTAAAATTTCTACCGTTGATGGTGGTTTTTAGACAAAGGATAAAATCGTAAAAAACCATGACCTAGTGTTACCCCCAACACATTAACTAAGAGCATTTAACTCGTGTGTAAACAATTAATAGGGGTATTTTTTCAAAATACTAGATTAGGGTTTTAAACGCGGAACCCTAATTCCAAAACCAAGTCAAGATATCGTGCACCATGGCAACAATGCCAAACCAGCCGCACATCGCGCACCATGGCAACATGTTAAACCAAGCCGCATATCATGCGCACCATGGCAACAATGCCAAACCAAGCCGCAGATATCTGGCACCATGGCAACAAATGCCAAACCAAGCCGATACTACGCATCACTAAGAATAATGCTAAAGCCGCACTCCGCGACCAACAATGCCAAACCAGCGCGCCCCCGCGCACCATGGAAACAATGCCAAACCAAGCCGCGACCGCGCCCATGGCAACAATGCCAAACCAAGCCGCACCACCACTAAGGCACCATCGGCAACAATGCCAAACCAGCCGCGAATCACGCGCCCATGGCAACAATGCAAACCAAGCCGTGAGATATCTTGCGAGAAGAATACGTTAAACCAGCGCAACGCACCACGGCAACAATGCCAGAAGATTTCCAAGAATAATGTTAAACTAAGCGCGATATCAAGGTGACCACTTCAAGAATAATGTGAAAGCAAGTTTCGCATCTTTGCAGCACCGCAGCAACAATGCCAAACCAGCCGCAAGATCTGCTAGCACCACGGAAAGAATGCCAAACCAGCGCACTCGCCGCACCATGGCAATAATTCCAAATTTCCAAGCCACTATACCTTTGGCCCACGCCAAACATAGCCGCCCAGCTTGCAAGACTTATGACTCAGGGTCAACATGGTCCGCACGCGCCATTGCACATGCCAAACACGTGCGCAAGCCATATTTCTAAGTCGCTATGCATTTGGCCCACGCCAACATAGCGCCCCAGGTTTGCAAGACTTGCAACTAGGTCAACATGGCCGCACGTGCCATTGGCACATGCCAACACGTGCCGCAAGCCATATTTCTAAGCCGTATGCCTTTGGCCCACGCCCCAACATAGCGCCCTAGGTTTGCAAGACTTGCAACCAGGTCAACATGGCCGCACGTGCCATTTGGCACATGCCAACACGTCGTCAGCAACCATATTTCTAAGCCGCTTATGCCTTTGGCCCACGCCAACATAGCGCCCTAGGTTTGCAAGACTTGCAACTAGGTCAACATGGCCGCACGTGCCATTGGCACATGCCAACACGTGCGGAAGCCATATTTCTAAGCCGTATGCCTTTGGCCCACGCCAAATATAGCGCCCTAGGCTTGCAAGACTTGCAACTAGTCAACATGGCTGCACGTGCCATTGGCACATGCCAACACGTGCCGCAAGCCATATTTCCCAAGCCGCTATGCCTTTGGCCCACGCCAAATATAGCGCCCTAGGCTTGCAAGACTTGCAACTCAGGTCAACATGGCCGCACGTGCCATTGGCACATGCCAACACGTGTCGCAAGCCATATTCTGGCCCGCCATGCCTTTGGCCCACGCCAAACATAGCGCCACCAGGCTCACAAGACTTGCAACTAGGTCAACATGGCCGCACGAGCCATTGGCATGCCAAACACACACGCCGGTAGCCAACTTGCAAACCGTGCAACCTACCACCAAGGCATTCCGCACATGCCATTGGCACATGCCAAACACACACGCCGGGTGACCCAAGCTGCAAACCGTGCAACCTACCACCAAGGCATTCCGCACATGCCATTGGCACATGCCAAACACACACGCTGGTAGCCTAAACTTGCAAACGGGTGCAACCTACCACCAAGGCATTCGCACATGCCATTGGCACATGCCAAACACACACGCCGGTAACCTAACTTGCAAACCGTGCAACCTACCACCAAGGCATTCCGCACATGCTGTTGGCACATGCCAAACACACACGCTCGGTAACCTAACTTGCAAACCGTGCAACCTACCACCAAGGCATTCGCACATGCCATCGGCACATGCCAAATACACACGCTCGGAAACCTAACTTGCAAACCGTGCAACCTACCACCAAGGCATTCGCACATGCCATTGGCACATGCCACACGCGCCACTAGCGGCGCCACTTGCACTCAAGATGCAACCAACACTCGAGACATCGACACAAGGCGGGGATGCTTCTTTAGGGTTTTGGTTTGGCGGTCACGAGATGCGAGCGTACACTACGCTCACATTAAGAAAGCGTGAAAAGGAATAAAGCGGTCAAATAAAAGAGGAAATAATGGTGAAAAACGTTTTCGCCCATTAACACCATGCGGTTACCACCTCCTCCCATTATTTCACCCTTTACTCTCTTCCTTCATGAGGCCGGTGCGTTTCAATCTCGACTTGTATAAATAGGTCTTACCTATTTCCACCAAAAAACAAGTCTCGGTCGGAGAAAAATACCACACTCTCGAAAGGCAACTTTGCAAGCTCTCCCAAAAGCTTCCATCTCTTTGCAAGCTTCCCAAGCTTTTACTTTACGATACAAGTCGAGATACTACTCTCCCGGAACTACTCTGGTCTCAACACCTTTCTTTGCTTCCTCCCCAAATCAACCCTTCTCCTCCACTTTTGTGACCGAAGCAAGTCCTGGAACAGCCATTTCTTGGTTTAGGACGGACTTGTACAGTTGATCTCTCGAATCTATAAAGTGCTCACGTGCAACACATTTATTTAGGGTTTGAACCAGTTTCTCACTCACCTACCGAATTCTAGAAATCGGCGAAACGATTTTACCCATAAACAATTGGCGACCACGGCGGGAGGATTGATCTATCGGCTACAATGTCCTGCTGTCGATCTCGTTCTTGACCCGGATGTCAAGATGGTGGGGAAGGCGACTCAATCAAACCAACTACCGCACAACCGGTTACTAGTTGTAAAACTACACGAAAATTGGGGACTTGTCAAGAAGATCTACCGCGCTCGATCCGACTCAATTGCTAGACGCTTGATTACGGTTATAAAACTACACTTGGCGGGGACTCGTTAAAGATGCTACCAGCAATTGGGGACTTGTGACTCGGTCAGACTCAAGTTGCCAGACAACACGGTTATCGATTGATTAAAACTACACTAGATTTGGAGACTCGCTGAATACGCTACCAGCAATTGGGGGTGACTTGCGATGCTACTGCCAAGCAAGGCCGCCTTTACACGGAAAGGCGTGTTCACAAAACCTATGAAGTGAGTAAATTTAGACTGCACAAGATATACGATCTATTTCTAGGTCCTTAGTAAAACGAGTCATACTCTTAGTGTTGTGCCTATTGCTAGCACACACTTTCATAAAAGCAATATTCCTTTCCCAAAACATAATCGAGTCATATTATCGAACCATTCATCCGAAATAATCCAATACCCTAAAAGCTACCGGCTGTCTATCAAAGGTCAAGTTTTGAACCAGACATCCAATATGTCTTTCAAAAAAAAAAAAAACCTAAATGAAAATTTAACGGAGAAACGTTCAAGGAAATCATCCACGAAGTCTGCTCTTTTTGGAGAAAGTCAACTTCGCGTCTTCAAGAGCCGCTCTCTTCATAGTCAACATCTTGGAAAGCTTTTGAGTTCCATCTCTCTGTCGTGCAATCTCCTCAGCGGAAAGGCTTTCGATTGCTGCATCTTTCAACTTTTGGATCTCGCAAGGCCTTTGACAAACCACGAAGTGTTGAACTCCTTTTACGCACACGTCGCGATGGTGCTCCCGATCGGCAATAACGTCTTGAAACGGTGTGACCGGTCACCTCACGCATGTCCTCAATGGAAGATAAAGCCTCTTCCACACGCTTAACCAGCGCAAATCGACTAGTGACTTTCTTGGTTGTAGCCCATATGTAAGTGCTTCTCCCAGTTACGGTGTACAACGCCTCATGCTTAGTCAACCTGTGGCGAAGCCGCCAACTAGCACATGACCTGGATAAGGAACCAAGCACGGGGATCAAAATGGCGCCTGCACTGGCCTCACTACTCGCGGAGGGTCTTCTTCCATGTCTCGGCGGCAACCATCGAGAGAATCATCCATAGTTTGAACCACATCCGTGCCGGCAATTGGCTAACGCTCATCTCCAAGTCACCAACGGTGGTCACCAAAGGCAAGTTTTCATGCGGCTCTACCCCAGAATCATCCTCCGAACCGGATTCCTCCTGCGAACTTGAGTGGATATTTCCAAAAGAGGAAACAAAGAAGAAAGAAAAAAGTGCGAAACTCATAGAACCACTTCAAAGCAGAACGATCTTTGGGAGGAATCACTCTCACTCGTTGAACCTTCTTCTCTCTCGACTCATCATCGCTATGAGAAGGCTCAATCTTTGGAGTTCTTTGAAGAAATTTAGTCTCTTGGCAACGTGCAAAAGCGGCGAAAGCATTAACACCAGAAGCCACCGAAGGAAACAAGACACATATTCTCGGTAGAAATTCACGTGTTTTGAGACAAACCAATGAAGAGGCGACACATACACAGTTATTGGAAGAAATGAAAGACACAAGGGCCGTGGGAGGATCTTGTGAAACCGTCCAGGAACTCGCCGGCCACGATTCTTCGTTCTCCGGAGTTCCTTGGCACAGGGGGCTTTCAATTCTAGGCAACTTTCGCTTGGGATCTCTCAACATTGGATACTCCTTGAGCTGCTTTGGGGAAGGTTTGCCTTGAACGTTTTCCACCACGTTATTCACAAAATCTCGGATCATAGTAAACTCGTTGCACCAAAACTCATTATAGCCGAAGGTCGTCGGAAGTTACTCTTCCCATTTGAAAGAAGGAAAGACGGATACCGGCTTAAGGGGCTAGCGTCAAGGGCGACACGCAATGAATCCTTAGGGATCAGTAGGTAAACAAGAGGCACCCTTGATCGAAACCCATGTGACGAGCAAACCACGGTCAATATTGTAAGCATCTATCTGGAAAGACCCCACGAAGAAAAGACGGCATATAAGCAAAAGCGGCTTTGAATGAACATTTTTTCACCGATGCTCAAATCGTCATCAGAAGACAAAGACATGAGCGGAAGCGAAGCAAAAGTGTCAATTTGAGTCAGCGACTTATGGACCGCCCCCATGGACGAAAATTGATTTCATGCAACTTATCAAGAAAACTAACCAAGCTCACGCCCAACTCTTGGGCCTTTGTTCACCCATCGAAGAATTCAGGAGCCACCCCAACTCACGGAAGCCGAAGGCGGCGGTTTGAGCATACTTCTCAAAGTGCTCCCATAGCCAGACTTGCGAGAAAAGCAACGTGCACATATGAATCCCTTTTCATGAAACCATTCGAAACTTGCATGTTCGCAACTAGGTGATCCAGGATGCACATACGGGAACCAAGGAACAGCTTGCCAATGGGAAGAACTTCACCCTTTGCCAACTTCCACAGCAATCGCTAACAACTCGGTCTTATTCCTTTCTTGCAGGCAAGTCGTCAAAAATATCTCTGGACAACTAGAGAGCCAAAAATGCGGCGACATGAAGATCTTGCTGCTTTTACATTTGGGCTCCAACTCGTCCGGAAACCATTGAGATATCCACCAACCGTAAGGGAACCTTTCATCCTCTTTAGGAAGAATCCTTCGACTTCTCAATGGAGTCTTTCCCGAGAAAAATCCCCCAACTTAGCGGCCAGGTCATCCGCATCTTCACCTCACTTTCGGATAATTGGATTTTAAGATTTCCCGATTCTGGGAAGGTTCGGCAAGAGGGCCACACTCTCAAGGAGAAAGTTATCTCGCCCCATCTACATATGATTGTATGGGTGTCAGAACACCATCTGGAGATGAAAGCAACCAAGCACGGGATATCCTTCCTAATACGGATATTTCTTGAAGTCTTGACAGCATCAATGACTGCGCTCAAGTCAAGTTGGTATTTATATGCTCCTTGCTCACCATGAACTCAACCCATCTATCAAAAAGAACGCAATGGGCTTTGACACATCCTGAAGTCAATGTTGGAAGAAGAATACACCCCTTTATGAAGACAAACCGAATGGTGCTCTCAAGACAAACCGAGCGTGTCTTCCTTTCATCCTCACCACTTAGGTTAGCAAAATTGGCACGAACACTGGGTGATTCTTAGAGGCGGGGGGCGAGGGCTCTAGTGAAGAATTCATCCTCGTGTTCGGTTTGGAATTATGAGCATCCTTCGACGAAGTGAAATTTGATTCGGGTAACATCTTATCAAATTCCTTCATAACAATTTGGTAATAAGATATACGCACAAAACAAACGGAGAAAGACGAAGTTATCTCCCGACACATAATCGTACCCAACAACAAAAAAAAAAAAAAGACAAAGGGGAAGGAGGACGTATTTCATTCGGGTTCAAGACTATATACACAATATTTCATTCGGGTTCAAGACTATATACACGTATATACAGTATTTTATTCGGGTTCAAGACTATATACATGAGTATTTTATTCGGGTTCAAGACTATACACGCAAATATTTTCTTGAGTTCGAGACTATATACGCGACATTCTATACGGGTACAAGTGTGTCTACGATATCTTTCTTCGGGTTCGTAATTATATACGGAGCATCCTCTACGGGTTCAAAATACACACGCAATATTTTCTCAGGGTTCAAATATTTCTTTCCGGACCAAAAATTCATATATGCAATATTTCCTACGGGTTCAAACAATATATGCAGTATTTCCCTTGGTCGCATACATACAATATTTTCTACAAGAGGCACGCCAAGAAATCATATGCAAGGATTGTGGGAGCGCATACTCTTAAGGTTTACACCTACGTGAAAAGAAAAAAAAAAAAAGAAAAAGGAAAAGTACTCGAAGACATACCTGGAAGCCGGTTTCTCTTTGTCGCTAGTATGAAAAGAGGAAGGAATAAAGCGTAGGATGGGGAGAAAGGGGTTTATATATATATATATATAGGCGTGAAGACTTTGAAATAGGGAAGGATTTCCCTTTACCAAAATCACGCGTGCAAAAACGGGCCCACAAAGGGTTCGACTTCCCAATGTCGCCCAAGTCACGCCTACAAGCACGGTTTCAAGCTGCAAGCCCCACCAATTGCGCCTGACCGCAAGCACGCACGGCTTCTACACTTTGCGCCGGTCCCACCATCTAGCACACTCGGTTCCCAACTCACGCCAACTTCCCAACGTCGCCCAGGCTGCGCAAAGGCCCACCAGTGGTGTGCCGACCTCGATTCGTGCAAAAATACCGGAGGCAAGGATTCCAAATCCTATTTATAGAAGGTCGGCAAGCCTCCCTCAATTCTCTTTCTGGTTTCTTGTTAATAGTTTCTCACCATCTTATGCTTACCTCGCAACAAAGCCCTGTTCGATCTAAAGCGGGGACTTAATGTTGATGGTGGTTTTTAGACAAAGTATAAAATCGTAAAAAACCATGACCTAGTGTTACATGACACATTAACTAAGAGCATTTAACTCGGGTGTAAACAATTAATAGGGGTATTTTTCAAAATACCCGGATTAGGGTTTTCAACGCGAACCTAATTCCAAAACCAAGCGCATCTGCGCACATGGCAACAATGCCAAACCAAGCCGCATCTGCGCACCATGGCAACAATGCCAAACCAAGCGCATCTTGCGCACCATGGCAACAATGCCAAACCAAGCCGCATATCTCGCACCATGGCAACAATGCCAAACCAAGCGCATCATCTTTGCGCACCATGGCAATAATGCCAAACCAAGCGCATCTGCGCACCATGGCAACAATGCCAAACCAAGCCGCAGATGCGCACCATGGCAACAATGCCAAACCAAGCCGCACCATCTGCGCACCACGGCAACAATGCCAAACCAAGCCGCACCCGCGCACCATGGCAACAATGCCAAACCAAGCCGCATATCTGCGCTACACAACAATGCCAAACCAAGCGCGACTTGGCGCCCATGGCAACAATGCCAAACCAAGCCGCATATCGGCGCCCATGGCAACAATGCCAAACCAAGCGCATATCGCGCACCATGGCAACAATGCAAAACCAAGCCGCATCTGCGCACCATGGCAACAATGCCAAACCAAGCTTTATATCTTTGACCTGGCAACAATGCCAAACCAAGCGCATCAATGCGCACCACGGCAACAATGCCAAACCAAGCGCGCATATGCACATGGCATGGCAATAATACAAAACCAAGCCGCATCGCGCACTGCGGCAACAATGCCAAACCAGTCGCACCGCCTGCGCACCATGGCAACAATGTCAAATTTCAAGCGCTATACCTTTGGCCCACGCCAAATATAGCGCCTAGGCTTGCAAGACTTGCAACTAGGTCAACATGACCGCACGTGCCATTGGCACATGCCAACACGTGCCGCAAGCCATATTTCTAAAGCCGCTATGCCTTTGGCCCACGCCCAACATAGCGCCCTAGGTTTGCAAGACTTGCAACCAGGTCAACATGGCCGCACGTGCTATTGGCACATGCCAACACGTGCGCAAAGCCATATTTCTAAGCCGCTATGCCTTTGGCCTACGCCCAACATAGCGCCCTAGGTTTGCAAGACTTGCTACTAGGTCAACATGGCCGCACGTGCCAATGGCACATGCCAACACGTGCCGCAAGCCATATTTCTAAGCGCTATGCCTTTGGCCCACGCTCAACATAGCGCCCTAGGTTTGCAAGACTTGCAACTAGGTCAACATGGCCGCACGTGCCATCGGGACATGCCAACACGTGCCGCAAGCCATATTTCTAAGCCGCTATGCCTTTGGCCCACGCCAAATATAGCGCCCTAGGCTTGCAAGACTTGCAACTAGGTCAACATGGCCGCACGTGCCATTGGCACATGCCAACACGTACCGCAAGCCATATTTCTAAGCCGCTATGCCTTTGGCCCACGCCAAATATAGCGCCCTAGGCTTGCAAGACTTGCAACTAGGTCAACATGGCCGCACGTGCCATTGGCACATGCCAACACGTGTCGCAAGCCATACTTCCAAGCCGCTATGCCTTTGGCCCACGCCAAACATAGCGCCCTAGGCTTGCAAGACTTGCAACTAGTCAACATGGCCGCACGTGCCATTGGCACATGCCAACACGTGTCGCAAGCCATACTTTGGCAACTATGGCGCCTTTGGCCCACGCCTAAACATAACGCCACCCCCTAGGCTTTGCAAGACTTGCAACTCAGGTAAACATGGCCGCACGAGCCATTGGCACATGCCAAACACACGATGGTAGCCTAACTTGCAAAGTGCAACCTACCACCAAGGCATTCCGACATGCCATTGGCACATGCCAAACACACACGCCGGTAGCCTAACTTGCAAACCGTGCAACCTACCACCAAGGCATTCCGCACATGCCATTGGCACATGCCAAACACACACGCTGGTAGCCTAACTTGCAAACCGTGCAACCTACCACCAAGGCATTCCGCACATGCCATTGGCACATGCCAAACACACACGCCGGTAACCTAACTTGCAAACCGTGCAACCTACCACCATAGGCATTCGCATGCCATTGGCACATGCAAAACACACACGCCGGGTAACCTAACTTGCAAACCGTGCAACCTACCATTAAGGCATTCCGCACATGCCATCGGCCCTGACATGCCAAATACACATTTGGTAACCTAACACCAAATTGTGCAACCTACCACCAAGGCATTCCGCACATGCCATTGGCACATGCCACACGCGCCACTAGCGGCGCCACTTGCACTCAAGATGCAACCAACACTCGAGACATCGACACAAAGCGGGGATGCTTCTTTAGGGTTTTGGTTTGGCGGTCACGGCATGCGGCGTACACTACGCTCACATTAAGCGTGAAAAGGAATAAAGCGGTCAAATAAAGAGGAAATAATGGTGAAAACGTTTTACCGCCCATTAAACCATGCGGTTACCACCTCCTCCCATTATTTCACCCTTTACTCTCTTCCTTCATGAGGCCAGTGCGTTTCAATCTCGACTTGTATAAATAGGTCTTACCTATTTCCACCAAAAAACAAGTCTCGGTCAGGAGAAAAATACCACACTCTCAGAAAGGCAACTTTGCAAGCTCTCCCAAAAGCTTCCATCTCTTGCAAGCTTCCCAAGCTTTTACTTTATGATACAAGTCGAGATACTACTCTCCCAGAACTACTCTGGTCTCAACACCTTTCTTTGCTTCCCTCCCCAAATCAACCCTTCTCCTCCACTTTGTGACCGAAGCAAGTCCTGGAACGGCCATTTCTTGGTTTAGGCCGGACTTATGCAGATTGATCTCTCGAATCTATAAAGTGCTCACGTGCAACACATTTGTTTAGGTTTGAACCGGTTCTCACTCACCTACCGAATTTACTGAAATCGGCAGAAACGATTTTACCCATAAACACCTACCTACAAGTATAGGTTTCCTAACTTAGCTCTAAGAGACAAACCTCTTAAGTCGCTATACTTAGGACACAAGTACTTGGTTTCCTTAACCGACTAGATTTCCTAACCTAGACCTTGACCGACCTACCAACAATTCTCCACCTCGGATCATGCATTCATGCATGAGACGATCAATAGATAATATCACCTCCATCTTCCAACGTCGATTGAACCATCAATCCGTCGCCTACGTATCCTCAATAGGAATCAAACCCGACCATAGTTCTCTCAAATGGCCTTACTAGAAGACCTCCACCGGGTTCCTAAGAACCTCTACCCCCAAAAGGGACTTTCACCAAGCCGGAGCGATGTGGATCAATTTGAACAATGTCGAAACTTGATCCCAAATACTATTATAGTCAACATATCAATTTGGATTGTCTTTGGTATCGATCTTCACAAGTAGAATGTTTTCTTCTTCAAGAATTTCTCTCACAAAGTGAAAGTGGATGCGTAAATATATGTTTGGTTCTAGCATGATGCACTTGATTCTTAGCCAAATAAATTGCACTTAAACTATCACAATGCATGGCGGTTGGTCTTGCACAACTCTAAGTCATCTAACAAACATTGTAACCATATAGCCTCCTTAAATGCCTCTTATCATTGCCATATACTCCGCCTCCGTAGTTGAAAGCGCCACGAGATTGCAATATTGATCTCTAACTAACTCGGTGCTCCTGCTATGGTAAATACATACCCTGTAGTTGAACGTCTTTTGTCCAAATCACCAGCATAGTCAGAATCCACATACCCAACACACAATTGATTGTTTCTTCTATCCTTCACAAACTACAAGCCAACATCAAAAAAATGGGCAAACTTAGGCCTACAAAGCTCCTCATATCAGCTAAGAAAGGTTCGTTGGGCCTAAGGTGTTTCCCATGGTTAGCCAAGTATAGCTAACTAGGCCTTGCAAAGACTCCATGTGCAAGCCCATGTGCAAAACACCCAAATTAAAGCTAAACAAGTGCCACGTCAGCAGGGCGATGACGTGGCAATTGCCACGTCAGCAAGTTATTTGACACGTCAATGTTCCATGGTGCCATGTCAGCACATGCGATGACGTGGCAAATTCCATGCCACCAAGGAGTGTGCCACATCATCATACGTGATGACGTGTCGAGGACACGTCGATGAAGGAGATGGCGTTATCGGTCATCATCAAGCGGTGAGCGTAAAGCGGAATATTCGAAGAATATTACGCATTTTGTTACAACGCAAACAGTATATTCCTTATCCGTCCAGAATAGTCCGTTAATGTTATAACGCCATTGGGACTTCCGTCAAATGCGTCAGCGCTACGCCAGCAGATGACGTCACGATGACGTCAGGTCATCTTCAATGACTCCCACGGGCGCATTAGCGTGTCGCCTGCCGGCCATTGCGGCGGCCACCTCCGTCACGGCTGAGTCGTCTACTTCGGTGTGACATGTTGCAAGTTATACCGTAGCCACGATCTGTGTAGCGCGGTTCAACTTAATTCTGTAGTCCCGATTCAGTATACCACGGAGCCCCTTGATTTTTACGCCCCACTTATTTTGAAATGGCGGATGTTTCGCCTTTGAATTAGACCCAGAGTCGAACTCACCGAGTCTTGCCGAGTTAAGCCCTTGGCTCACCGATGTTTCAACCCACACTTTGATTTGCCTTGTGGATTTATACACCTTTGTGGGTTTGAGTAACCTTTCCTCATGAGCTTGACACTTGAACCCCTAATTGTTTAGGCAACCCTTTGCATCATTTTGGTTAATTCCATAAACCCATGAAGAGGGTTCTAGAGGCATGCGGGACCGATCAATGCGAGTTATGACAAGGAGGCATGCAGGGGCCAGCTATTACAACAGGCATGCATGGCTATTTATTGCAATTCATGTCTGCTTCTAAAACGGAAATTTGAAACATATAAATGGACGTTTTCACAACCAAAATGGTATGCAATTCTTTCCACAAAAACTCTTGTGAAAAATCCAAAACTAACTTTAGCATCGGAGGGTTTTTTGCAGTACCCCATACAATTCAATTGAAGCAATGGATCGATCTTCAAACAAAATCATCATAAAATTCGTGTTTGGGGTAGAAGCAATTTTACCATACAAACCGTGGGGAAAAGAGATTCATGTGTTTGCTCTTATTTTTATTTTTTTAAAGGAATGTGTTTGCTCTTTCAGATAGAAAGAAATATTGTTGCTTAAAGTATAACAAAAGCGGTGAATATGCTTTGGCTTTGCAGCTTCATAATTCCTACAACCCCTTCTCGAGAGTATATATATATCGTATTGGTAAGGACTTGGGCTCGAAATAAAGCCGAATTTAAGTAAACGGATGGAATTGATGGGCCCGATGGTTACTAAAATATCCAGGGTGAGCATTTCGCTTTATGTCATGGATTTAATGGGACCAACTGTTGTTTTGCGGATGGATGTCCGAACCGTTCGTTAATGGGTTGGATACGGATGAAAATTTTGAAATCCAACGGATTACGGATCGGGTCCGGATGCAACCTTGAAATCCATTGGACATCCATATCCGTTAAAGTAAGAGCATTTATATAGTTTTAGAAAATACTATGGATCATTTATGAATTTTTAATGTGTTTGCTTGGGGTGTTGTACATGGCATTTTTATATATGTATACATATATAAGATACGTAGGTTTTATAAGGAGTCATTTATGTTGGCTTTATTTTCTTTACTATAAATTTTAACTAAAACAAGTCCATTGGATTATCCGCATCCAATCCGTCCATCCGTGCATCCATTGGATGCAAACACGTTGGATCTGGATTGGATCACGGATCAAATTTGAAATCCGTAGTGCATTGAATTGGATGCGGATGAGGTGAAACCGGTCCATCTAGGTCCATTTTAAAAGTATGCAAAATCGGTCTAACGGTTGATTTTTAAAGTGGTAGATGGTGATGTTATACGTTTGGATTGTGCTAATTTTTTTTTTTTTTGTAGGATCTAAAGTTTAATAAGAAAATATATCATCAAAATATTGGGTTTAACTTCATCGTCATTTGGACTCTAATAAAACTTTGATTCAATTTTGTATGGATAGTGTATAGGTAAGATCGTGCATGGATCCTCCCTCTATATGGAAAGTGATACGTGGTAAAAAATGTTTTTGACCCTTAATCATTGAATTAAATTATATATAGGGGTACATAGTACATTTGTAGTCTAGTTAGTGAAATCTTCTAGTCTGTAGCAAATCTTAACTACTAGATCACCGCTGCCACGGTGGGGTGGGCCGACCGAAGAAAATCGAAACACCAATATGCATAATGGTGTTATAGGGCTAAAATTGATATGCATTCAATTTATGGTAGTTTAGATAAATTTCCTCCATTTTTTATGCATCTTTTGTGATGGTTTGCATCAATTTATCCCATGTGCTATGTTTCCTTTGTGGTGGTTTGCACCAATATCCCCATGTATTATGCATCCTTTGTGGTGCTTTGTAATATTTATGCAATATATTTTAAAAGTCACTATCGAATTTTTCGTAAAAACACTAAATTTTATATTGTTGTTTGTCTCGTTGGGTAGATTTTTTAAAATCCTTTCCAATGATATAAAATTTGTAAAATTCTAAAGCACGGATTTTTAGATATGTTATATTAAAGTTTGGTTTCCAATTATCTTTTGAAAAAATATGATGTATAAGGAGTCATAATAATTAGGTAAAAGGAGGGATATTTTAGGCTTTTTATGTCCCAAAGACTACCACCAAAAATCAATCTTTTTTTATGAAATTGCGATTTTTGTGTTAGGTTTCGTTTTGACAAAAGAGTGGCGTAAAAGGGCTCCCTACTGCAGGACGCTTGTAAGCCTCCGGTCGGTCGGCCCAATTAAATTCATATGAGTACGGCCATGAACAGACTTTTAAGTAGAATCGTCTGCTTGCAGCTTCCTATGACCTACATTAGTACTAGCGTTTGACGAAAGCAACGTCCATTAAATTCAGGAATCATTTTCTCATTGGCTTTCTTTGTTTTGTTTTTTCTCTCAACTTCTCTCTCAATAATGGGAAATTTTAGAATGAACGATGCCAAGGAAACCTACAAATCAATCACAATAGAGGAGTTTTCTTTCATGACCTTTTTTTTTTTTTTTTTTTTTTAAGAACGGAAGGAGTATTTTATGTATTTTATTTTTAAAGGAGTCAAACCTTTCTTTGAATAATTTACTTCTCCAAACATAACACTACAATTCTCGATAACCATTGCTAATTAATGGTTTCACCTTTGCAAGGGTAGAGTTTCTAAACAGAAACTTCAATTCAATGAGCTGGTAAAGCAGCGGAGCATTGTAGGGGAGAAACAGATTGGATGGTGAATGGTTGGACTCCGTACCAGCCTTTCTAATCATCTTCAGTTTCAATAAAACAAATTTCAGATTCACTTGATTTAGAAACAAACAACCCTTTCAAAAAAAGAAAAAAAAAACAACTCCTACATTTAGGGATAGAAAAACAAGGAAATAACATTTCCTTTTTAGGATTTATTTTGTTCCAAGCAGAGTACGTCACTTCTTAATTATGTTCCGATTAGATGGTAAAGTACTGTCCATCTTGATATTCCCCTAACATTCTCCATAGATCATCACCCAGATACAAGTCATTGTTCAAGTAATCACCAGCTTCTTTTAACCAATCCCTTGTTAACTGATCTTCATGATCATTGCTATCATCAAGGCTAGGTAATCCAGTTGTTGTGGTTTTAAGATTGTTATTCATGTTGTCATTCTTCATCCCTGATATTGGTGTTGATTCTTTGTTTATTATCCACTGAGATGTCTCGGAGAAGATTCCAGGCTGAGGTCTCAAAACTTTTGTCACCGCCATATGAGTATCATCAATATTTGGACGAGGACGCCTATGTTTCCTTTGTCTGTTCTTCGAATCACTGTGTTTAGAGGAACCTTTTTTGTTCAAGTGAGTGTTGAAGAAATTCTTGATATCATTTGCTGTTCTTCCTGGAACTCTACCAGCAATTAGGGACCATCTGCGCAAATCATTGTTCGATAAAAAAAAAAAGAAATTTTTATACCGATCGATAGATTACACAGATATATATATATATACTACTTGCCTGTTTCCAAGAAGCTTATGCATGCGGGTAATGAGATCCACTTCATCTTCTTCAAACGCCCCTCTTTTGATATTTGGTCGCAGATAGTTCAACCACCTCAGTCTACAGCTTTTCCGACATCGATTTAGGCCTGAAACATATCAACAAAACTATCAAAACATGTGTACTGTATACGTATACACTGATTTGATTAAATTGTACGTTAAGTACCTGCTCTAAGAGGAACTTGACCCCATTTTCCTGCACCATGCTTTTCTATACATTTCCTGAGAAGTAGATCTTCGTCTTCAGCCCAAGGTCCTTTTCTCAAACCTTTGGATGATGATGGAATTGAAGAAGCATTCGCCATGCTTGGGTGATGCATTAGTTAGCTATGAATATGATCACTTACAATAAGAAAAGAGGCAATTTACAACAAAGCACAAAGGCTAGCCACCAAGCAAGTAGGAAAAAGGGAAACACAAAGAAATTGTTTCACGGCTAATTTGGATACCACGTGCAAATCTTATAACCACCACATCCCCTTTCACCGGTGCTAATTTTTTCTACTTGTTTGTTCTATACGTCAGAGAGAATTGACGGAAATAGTGACGATTTAATGCATGTGTACGTAAATGAAGAAAATGTCGAGGAGGAGACTCTATTTTCTGTCTTTACCACATTCACATTTTTTTTTTGTTTTGCATTGAGAACGAAAATGATATATTTACGGTGAGTTAATTCTCCCGACTCTCGCTCTGAAGGAACCCAGGAATGCTAATCCACGGAGAGAGGAGACGATTCACAATATGTATAGAATTCACTGTTAGAGTGCTGCTCAAAGAAAAATGAAAACCCTGGTCATTCGTGTGAAATGTGGATATATGGAATGTTGAGTTGTTAATTACAACTTTTTATTTATTTATTTGACTTTTTTTTTTTGAAAAAGAGGCTAACCTCGTAACATATATTGAGAAAGCCGATTTAGGTGATCGGAAACCTTACACGAAGTTTTCAAGATCATAACACAGTCATACATAATGTAGTATCTCCACCAATTGTTGCCTATCAAATCTATCCCTTCAGAACAAAAAACGGTTTCAGAAATCCTTCTCTCTCGCAAAGGAGAGGACCAAACATATAGGGCCAAATTGATTTTGAAAACCAAACCAGTATGTGTCAAAGCACAAGGCAGTGACTGGATCAAGTCCAACCCAATGTTCCTAAATAAAGAAATTACAGTTTATTTGTTCCTAAATAGACGCTCCACTTCTTATGTTCTCCTACTAAGTACTACTGTCCATCTTGATCGATTAGATAGTTAAGTACTGTCCATCTTGATTCTCCCCTAGCATTCTCCATATGTCATCATCAAGATACAAGTCACTGTTCCAGTAATCACCATCAAAATCACAGAAGTAATCATCAGTACTACTGCTCACATTTTTTGATGAGAACCCATCAAGATGATTAACGATCGACAGCAATGAATTATTTGTTAACCCACGATCCTCATGATTAATATTGTTATCAACGACACTAGGTAATGCAGTTGTTGTCGTTTCGATAACATTGTTATTGTTATTCATCGTCATTCCTGCTACTGGTGTTGATGCTATCCGCTGAGATTTCTTGGAGAAGGTTCGAGGTTGAGGTCTCAAAACTTTTGTCATATGATTATCATCAATATTCCGATGAGCGGGAGGACGTCTACGTTTCTTTTGTTTGTTCTTCTGCAGCTGACTGTGTTTAGAGAAACATTTTTTCTTCAAGTGAGTGTTGTAGAAATTCTTGATATCATTTGCTGTTCTTCCTGGGACTCTACCAGCAATTAGGGACCATCTGCGCAAAAGTTTAATAAAAAGAGCAGTCAGCTAGCCATCCACAACGTACGTAGACCCGAAAAACCTGAAATTCGCTAGATTTTAAACAGCAATGGGGTAGTTACTTTACACAGATACACCGAGTGCTTTTCGATGGCAAATGGAGGGAGTATTTAGTTACTGTTAGCGGTGGACTGATGCTCTTACTTGCCTGTTCCCAAGAAGCTTATGCATGCGGGTAATAAGATCCACTTCATCCGCTTCAAACTCTCCTCTTTTGATATTTGGTTGCAGATAGTTCAACCACCTCAGTCTACAACTTTTCCGACATCGATTTAAGCCTGAAACATATCAACAAGACTACATGAAATATACGTGACTATCTGTATACACTGATTTGATTAAATGTACGTTAATTAGACATACCTGCTCTAGAAGGAACTTGACGCCATTTGCCTACACCATGCTTTTGGATACATTTTCTAAGAAGCAGATCTTCGTCTTCAGTCCAAGCTCCTTTCCTCAAACCTTTCGAGAGTAATAGAACTGAAGAAGAATTTTCCATGCTTCTTGGGTGATGCATTAGTTAGTACTGCTTAAGCAGTAGAGGATGAGAGAGTGTATTTGTAATGAAATTCTGGAAGGATTGTTTCATGGCTAATTTGGGTACTACGTAGGAACTTACGTGCCCATCTTTAAACCACATTCACTAGTAGTAGTACCCCCCCTTTTTTTTTTCTTTCCCTTTTTGGGCTAATTTGAGAAAGAGAATTCATTGGAAAATTAAAGTTTAGCTGAGGACAAAAATCAATAGGAATAATGAGACGGATAAATTGATGGGCCACCGGGTTATTAATAGAATTAAAAGAACGTACTGTGATGAAGCAGACCTTGCTCTTGTTTCTTTCTTTCGCCCAAATGGTGTCTTCCAGCAAGGCCAAGCATTCAACTTTTTCAGCATTCCTCGCTACCCTAGAATGACTTTGCAGCCATATAATTACGTGCGATATACTCCCTCAATTTTAGGAAAAGTGATACTTTCACTTTTTCATTTTGGCCTATAGGCAAAAATGAAAAAGTGAAAGTATCACTTTTCCTAAAACGGAGGTAGTATCATTTATAATCAAACCCATTCCCGATAATTTATATTACAGTCAAATGATGCATCACTATATAAACAATATAAATCAATCCTCTGGCTACGAATATATTATAAAATTTAAATCATTCCCACTAATAGAAGAATCACAAGAGTACTTATACCAGGTTCTGATCTAAGAAAAGACTCGGTATCGTTCACTAGCTTAAGAGCTAATTTCGCAGTAGTGTTGTGTGATTTCGATTTTTTCCCTGAAAAATGAATGAACATCTATCCTTCCATATATTCCAGGCAATAGAGAAGACCGTTATTGCATTATCCTTTAGGACATTAGAAGTTAATGACTGCTCAACCCATTCTTTCAAGTTCAAAGTTTAATCCCAAACATGTGTGACTAGGTTATAATAAGGAGTTAAAGACCAAATTGCTTGAGCAAAAGGACAGTAGAATAAGGTGCTCAGTAGTATTCGCCACGATGAATATGGGTCTGGAGATTTATACCGATACCACAAATGCTTAGCTGTGTTGGTATAAGTGGAATAAACATGAACCTAGATTTTATTAGATTTAGATGAAAAGTCGGAAAAATAAAGCATAAAGAATTATTATAATGAAAATACTCACGGAAAAAATATATAGAAATCCAGAGTCAAGTGAATGCAGTCAATTTCGGCCGAGACGAGTCTCCTCCGCGAACCTACCAAAATTCCTCGCAGTTCTCGCCAAGCCAAGCTTAACATTCTTTTTTTATTTTATTGGTATTGTTTTCTTGTATCTGTAAAGTATGCAAAATGCTTGGTATGTGTATTATGTGTACAAAAGATTCCCAGATGTCACTGTAAATCTCCCAGAGATAAAGTTGTCTTGATGTACCCCTACAAAAAAAAACACTAAGACTCCAAGTTCACTGCATTGAGTCAAGTGTACTATTCAGAATACCATTTACAAATAAAAAACGACACAAATACTGCAAGATCAAAGTAGTTAATATCGTGTATCGATATTGTATCGGCCCGATTCCGATACATCTATACAAAAGATTAAATCGGTGCTTATCGGCGATACATCATTAAAACTAGAATTTCAAATATTTATAAATTTTTCAATCTAAAAGTTTGGTGTCATATGATGCATTAATTCTCAAGATCAAAAGCTTCATAGTACAAATTCAATATCTATTCAAGGGTACCGAGGAAGAAGATGCTTAGAAGGAAAGGTCATTTTTACAAATTTTCAGTTCTAAATAATATATTTTACCAAATTGCTTACCAATATTATCAGTATATCGGTATACCCAGTATCGGTTTGTACCGGTCCATATGAACGTTTTTATAGTTTAATCCTTGTATCGCCGATATTTTAGATATCGTAAAGTTTTTTTTTCCGATACACGATAAAAACCTATAATATCGGCCACTATTAACCTATAGTTAGATATTCCAGTTTTAATTAATTATTTATTTATTTTTATTAAAAGAGAGAAAAAGAGTATTTCTGCCACTATTAAAAGATTATGACATAATTGATGACGTCATCCCGCGTGGGTATTGTCCACCCTAAGACCAAACAATAATATTTAGGACCAAAATTTCATTTCCCTACATCATAAAAACCGACACGTGACAGCAATACATTCGAGAACATTCCCTGTTCCCATTACCTCCGAACCCAAAACCCAGAACAGGCTAAAACTCCTTAACCCCCAAAAAGAGCTGAACTCGTCTCCGTCAAAAAAAAAAAAAAAAACTCCCCCGTTTCTCCGAACCCTAGAAAATCTTCTTCATCAAAATTTTCCCCAATTCGACCAATGTTCAGATAAACCCTAGAATCAGAACCCTAATTTCATCTTAATTCTTTCAAGATGACAACAAACGATCAAACAATAGCATTCCTAGCACAAGTTGTTTCATTTGGAGATGGAGCTGTAGTTGGTACAGCAATCGCTTTCGCTGCTGTGAAAGCATGGCAGAGTTATTTTTTCAATTCATCTGCTCTTAGTAAGATTCGTCAAGCTCCGAATGTTAGAGTCTCTGATCTTCGACAGCTTCTTGTAAAAGAAGGAGAAGAAGCTGGTGGTGGTGATGATAGTGGTGGCGGCGGTGGTGGTGGTTGGGATGGGAAGCTTGTGGTGGTTAGAGGGATTGTTGAAGCTAAAAGAAGTGTTGATGGTTGGAAAAGTTCAAGCCCTAGTGTTTTGGTTTCTAAAGAAGCTGGTGAAAGAGCTGTGATTTTACAGAATATACAAACGGTAATTGAATTTCTTGGATTTTCTTGTTGAAATTTTGTTCTAGGTTGGAAATTAGGGTTGAGAAATTATGGGGAATGTTTCGATTTTGATGAATTTTCTTGTTTGTTTTCTTGGATTGAATTTCTTTTTGGGTTTTCTGTGTTTTCTTGGTTAATTTTTTGTTATAGTTTGGAAATTAGGTTTGGTTTTGATGAATTTCTTGTTTGTTTGTTGTGAAATTTGAAGTGTGTATACAATGAGTGGAAGGGATTATTAGGATGGACTTCGGATATAAGGTCGGTTTTCTTGAGATCGTGGAAGGATCAGAAGTCGACATCAGTGAGGATGGTAATTCTTATTTCTTTAAGCCTGTCCTGTATTCTGGTTTTGTAAGTTCTTTTTTATGATTCACATCAATTTTGGGGTGTGATATATTGGGTGGGGCATTAGGGTGGTGGTGTCGTAGTGCCAAACAGTATTATCCTATTGTAATGTGTGTAGATTTGAAGGCGTAAAAATTGGTGTTTAAACGTATTTTGTTAGATTGGATAGATTGATAGGAAAAAAGATGCTTAGTCTAATAGCAGCATCGGCTGGCTGGATCCTCACTTGCAGAAGTGTTTTAAGGTGCTATTAAACCTGGGAGGAGTGGCCATGGAAAAAACCCTTCCCATTTTGTTACTTAGGCAGAGGCTTGAACAACATATGTTTTGGGATAAACTACATTTGTCGACCGGAGAGGGATTTGCAAACAAATGCGTAATTAGTGTGAATCTTGGGATATGGTGTTTGAGGGGGGAAGTTAGACAGTTGGTGTAGTGTGGGGTTTAAAGAATGTGGCGGTGTCTTACTGCCAACAGTATCATTTGATCAGTCCGAGTTAACTGGAAGTAACCAAGTGCCTTCCATTTGTGATATATCGTTTGACTTCTTGTTCTTTTGTTACAGATTCGTTTTTGTGCTCTTTTGTTACAGATTACTGGTCGTTCATCAAATTCGGAGAACCTGTTTGTTAATATGGATGATTCAAAACACCCTCTACCTCTTTCAACAGTTTATCATAAGCTAACACCAGTTCAGACTAACTCTTACACATTCCTCCAAGCAGTTTTTGGCCATGCATACCCTGTAAGTGTTGGGGTTCATTCCTTTGCTTAGGCAGTTGCATTTGAAAGAATCCGGAGTTTTGTATGAATTTTTTATTGACACTAGCTTGGGTATTTTTTCTTTGTTTTGGAAGGTTGCTCTGTTGGATGAGGAAAAAGTTCTTGCTGTAGGGAAGCAGATTAGTGCAGTAGGTATTTGTAGCTCCAAAGATGGGGTTCCACAAATCAAATCATCACAGGACCTCCCTGTTTCTTGTAAGAAATTCTTAAAAGTGTCACATCCTGTTTGGTTAATGGATTAAACTAGTTCTGTTGGAATAATTTTGTGCATTTTTTTCTCATGTTTAGGACTGAGAAGACTAAAGATCAGCTGGTGGTGAATATGGCATTTAATACAAAATGTTTATTTTGGGGTGGACTTATTCTAGGGTCGCTTTTCAATACGGAATACCTTCAGGGCTAACTAAGTATTACCATCAGTTTTTGATGACAAGAAAAACGTAGGAACTGTAATTCTAAGACTGTTCTCGTGTTTGTATAGATAATCAAGCCCTTTTTAGAGTTTCTTAATAATAAAAATGCTTTATTTTTTTTATGAAGATAAATAACTGTATTCTCTCCAACAGAAATTCAATGAAAGCCATCAAGTTAACACATTCTTATGTGTGGGTCATTACTAAATGACAAAAAAAATTTCTGTAAATATTTTTACCTCAAGTTGATAATATTATCTAACAAACCTTTGAATTAGACAAAATAATGATTTCTTCCTGAAAATAATAAACTGATCAATCATCTATCTTATGACCTTTTTTGGAGATGAAGATAAATAAGTCTTAAGTCCTCTCCATGCAATTATCACTATGGAACCTTACCCTCAGTGGGCCATTTATGTTGTCGGAGAATAAAAGTTAATAAAGTGTTAGTTGAGCTTCATAAATTGGTTTACTTTTCCGTTTATGATAAACCGATAATCAATCAGTTGTTTTATAAGAGACTGTCTGTCCCATATTAGCATAACTGCCATTAACATGGAGCTCATTATTACGATTCAACCTAAAACCGTTCTTGTACAAATTGTCAGTAGACTATTTTGTCCCTAACTCATTCAAACTGTGGGTGCTTCTAGGAACTGGAGAAGGTGGAAAGAATGGAGGCAGCGAAGGGAAAATGAGCGAGCTAGTCAAGCAGAAGCTGCTTCTGCAATGGATACAGAACCCCAGGCTGATGAAATAGCAGGAGAAGTTCCGGATGGGGAACTTTGCGCGGTTTGTCTAATTAGGAGAAGAAGTGCTGCTTTTGTTCCTTGCGGGCATATGGTTTGTTGCTATTCATGTTCCCTTACAGTCAGACGAGAATCTTCACCAAAGTGCCCTGTATGTAGGCAGCCTGTCACATCCTCTGTTAGGATCTATGCTTCTTAGGGAGGTACATAAACCCGTGATTACTTCATCAATGCCGATATACTATCACTTTATAAATCTTTTTCGGCCCCCAAATTCGGGAGAATGATTTCTTGGTTTCAAAAGTGATGTCTGTAACTGATTGTTCATAAGGTTTTGCATTTTTTTGGGGGGTAGGTGGTAGGAGGTTGGGGGGATATAGGGCGTGACATCAGTCTCACTCACCATTTGATGGAATGCTTTGAGTTGAGTTTCTCTTGATATATACTCCGATGATTGATCCTACCTTCGTATAACAACGTATGTACATCTTTTTGTTGTGTTCATTTGCACCCCTTTTTTCTTCTGAAATTTGCACCCCTTTTTTCTACAGCTCCATGTACTTGTTTTTTTTTTTGTTTTTTCTTGTGTTTTAACACTTATTTTATTTGTGCACCCAAATGTCCAAAGGTCTCAAATACCTACTCTCAGGATAAACAAAGAAGACCACCTTGACCTTCAAAAAGCTAAACTTTTTTTTAATAGGAAAGACAGATATGAAAAAGCTGAACTCACCTATATCAAAGCTCACCAGTTTCTTGAAATTTTCTTCATCTTCCATATTTCTTCTTCTTCGCCCCTTTGAAAGACCCTAAACCCCAAGATTTTTTACTGTTTTTGTCCAGAAATGGATGTGGCTGCAGCTGGTGTGGTATCAGCTTATTGTGCTGTTAAAACATGGAGAAACTATTATTTCACTTCAAATGCTCTTCATAAGATTCGTGAAGCTCCAAATGTTGATGTATCTGATCTTCGACAACTTCTTGAAAAAGAAACTGAAACTAGTAACGGTACTGGTGGTAAGCTTGTTGTGGTTAAAGGGATTGTTAAAGCTGGTTGGAGAAATATAAGACCTACTGCACTGGTTTCTAGTGAGGCTGCTGGTGGAACAGCTGTTTTGATAGAGAATACTCAGAAGGTATTATCTCAGAAGGTATTCATTTTACCTTTTCCTTCCAATTTCATATTTTAGTTTCGGAATTTTGTCAAATTTTGATTGTATTTGGGTAATTCATTGGAAAAGCAATACCGGGTTCGATCTGATTTTTCCATTTGAAATGAACAGTCTCTTGTTTGCCATTAGAAACCAATCAATTGACTTGTTGTTCTTTTGTTACAGGTTCCTTTTGTGCTTCTTGATATTGGCCGATCATTAAATTCAGATTACCTGTTTGTTAATATGGAGAGTTCGAAACATCCTCTACATATTTCAACAGTTATTCATGAGCTAAAACCAGTTCAGGCCTCCCCTTCCACTTTCCTCCAAGCAGTTTTGCGCCACCCATACCCTGTAAGTTCTGGAAATGATTCCTTTGCTTAGGCAGTTGATTGATTGCAATTTAAAAGAATTTGGAGTTGTAGGGAATTTACATAAACATTAACTTGGTGTATGTTTCTTTGTTTCGGAAGGTCGGTGTGTTGGGTGAAGAAAAAGTTCTGTCAGTAGGAAAGCAGATCAGTGCGGTAGGTGTTTGTAGCTTTGGAGTTCCACAAATCAAATCGTCACAGGACCTCCCGTATTTCTTGTAAGAAATTCTTAAAAACAAAACATCTTGTTTGGTGAATGGGTGAAACTACTTTTGGTGGAATTACTTATGTGCAAGTTTTCTCTATTTTCAGGACTGAGTTGACTAAGGATCAGCTTGTGGAGGATCTGGCCTATAAGAAAAATTGTTTATTCTGGTGTGGACTTGCTCTAGGATCACTGTCAATTGGCCTACTAGGCTATGCTACCATGAGGTTAGACACATGCTTCAGCAAATATTCAAGTGTTTGCGTAGAACCGTACAAATGGTTAACGAACTATTTTTTCTTAAGATCCTTCTTGTTGTGTCTAGGGGCTGGAGAAGATGGAAAGAAATGAAGCAGCAATGGAGAGCTAAAGCTGCTAATGTAGCAGAAGCAATAGCTGCAGTAGCAGTAGCAGCAGCTGCTGGACTAGCAATAGCAATAATAGCTACAGAATTTCAGGCTGATGAAATAGAGGGAGAAGTTCCGGACATGGAATTATGCACAATCTGTCTAAGTCGGAGACGGGGAACGGAAACCCTTTTTGGTTCTTGTGGGCATATCATTTCTTGCCAAATATGTGCCCCTTCTGTCGAACAACAATCTTCACCAAGGTGTCCTTTCTGTTGCCGGACTTGTTATTATTTTGTTCATGCCTCTACTTAATCATTTTCTAATGCTTTCTGGCTCCCAAATTTTGAACCTTATGGGCATTTATTGTGCAGCCACACTCTCACGCTTCTTGAACTAGATGGGATGACTGTTGGTGATGTTGAAGACAAGACGTCATTTTCCAATGAAGAGGCAGTGGACTATGGCTGTGAGTAAGCAGATATTGAAACCAAATCATTCTAGTAGACTGGGACAGTTGTAAGTTTCAGTTTTTAGTTTTTGCACTGATTTAAGTTACACCTTTCGGGAGAGTTGTTGACTGCATGTGTTGTTGCTTTTTAGTATTGTGAAACTTAAAACTAGTAACTTAAGTAGCGCAGACTGCCTGGGTTAAGTTCTTGAATGTTTCTTGGCCCATTTTTATGGAACAAAGCACAACATTAAATTTGATATGTTGGGATTTAATCACTCTCAACAACCTTTCTTCTTCTTCTACTACTTGGTAAATTTGATTTGTTTAACACTTTATTTTATATTATATCTAAGATCTAGCTCTGAAATCACATGTGCACCCAAACAATAAAATATAGACCTCCTGGACACCCAAAATGTAGAACACAGTTAGATCACAAACTAAAACCCGAGATTTTTTTTCTTTTTTCCTCATTTAGTCAAAAAAATGTCCTCAAACAACCAATTAATAGCAGCATTAGCTACAGATGGAGCTATAACAGTTGGTGTTGCATTAGCTTATGTTGCTTTTAAAACATGGAAAAGCTATTATTTCACTTCGAATGCTCTCCATTATAAGATTTGTCAAGCACCAGATGTTAGAATTTCTGATCTCCGTCAAATTCTTGAAGAAGAAGTTGAAATTGGTAATGGCGGTAGTGGTAAACTTGTTGTGGTTAGAGGGATTGTTGAAATTCAAAGGAGTGTTGATGGTTGGAGAAGCTTAAAATCTAATGAGCTGGTTTCCAATGAGGCTGGTCAAGGAGCTGGTTCGCCGCAGAGTACTCAAACGGTATGAACTTAACCTTTTCCTTTCAATTTTGTCTTTATTTTTGATGTCTTTTGGTTTCAACTAATTTAATTTTATACTAGTTCATTTAAAATTTGGGGCTTGTAATTTTGGGCAGAGCCTTGAACGTACAACCATGGAGGTTTAAACAATGTGCGTCAGTGGTAGGGGGATAATTTTAGTAAGTGCCCACCCTTCATCTTGTTTGCCTACCAGCATACTGAGATCATTGTTCACTAGATATTTTAGTAGCTGAGATCATTGTTCACTAGATATTTTAGGATTGAATTTTTTCAGTAATTTATATGGGATTCTTGGTACTCAAAAACGTTTGATAAACTGCACCTATGTTGATGATTGCTAGATTAATCAGTCTTGAGTTAACTGGAAATAACCAAGTGCCTTCCATTTGTGAGATATCATTTGACTTGTTGTTCTTTTGTTACAGGTTCCTGTTCTGCTTCGCGATATTGGTCGTTCATCAAAATCAGATTACCTGTTTGTTAACATGGATGGCTCAAGACATCCTCTACCTCTTGTAACAGTTTATCATAAGCTACAACCAGTTCAGCCTTTCCCTTGCACATTCCTCCAAGCAGTTTCTGGCCAAGTATACCCTGTAAGTTATGGAAATGATTCCTTCGCTTAGGCACTTGATTGATTGCATTTGGAAAACATTTACTAATAGTATTATCGTTTGTTTTGGAAGGTTGGTCTGTTGGATGAAGAGAGAGTTCTTACTATAGGAACACATATTAGTGCTGTTGGTGTTTGTCGGTTTATAGACGGGATTCCACAAATCGAATCATCTCATGCCCTACCCTATTTCTTGTAAGAAAATCTTAAAAGCAAAATATCCTCTTTACTGAATGGATTAAGCTACCTCTGGTGGAATAGTTATGTGCATGTCTTTTCTTTGTTTAGAACTGAGATGACTAGAGATCAGATGGTGGAGGATATGGCGTTTAAGACAACTTGTTTGTTTTGGGGTGGACTTCTCCTAGGATCACTTTCAGTTGGCATACTAGGCTATGCTACCATGAGGTAACCATCATTATTGTTCAACCTAGCTAGAAGCATCTTGTAGAAATGGTTAGCGAATGGTTTTGTCTTAAGGTCCTCCAATTTTGCCTAGGAATTGGAGAAGATGGAAAGACTGGATGCAGCGAAGGAAAGTTGAGCGATCTAGAGTAGCTGATTCTGCAGCAACAGCAGCTGCTGCTGCAATAGCTACAGAATTTGAGGCTGATGAATTAGCAGGAGAAGTCACGGACAAGGAATTATGCGTGATCTGTCTAAGTAGGAGAAGGGGAACCCTTTTTGGTTCTTGTGGCCATATGGTTTGTTGCCAAATATGTGCCTCTTTTGTCCAACGACAATCTTCACCAAGCTGCCCTTTCTGTTGGCAGAAAATCAGATCCTCTGTTGTTATTTATGCTTCTTAGTGCCGCTATATAATCACTTTCTAGTGCTTTCTGGCCCCTAATCTTGGGAGAATAATATTTTCATTTCGAAGTAACTGGTTGTCTCTTTGGGGGATTTACGACGATAAATCAGTCAGACTTACCATTGGCTGCCCACACACTATGGAAAATTCCGTTTTCTTCATACCCTGATAGACACCTCTTGGACCGGTTGAGCATACAGATCTAGGGCCTGGAACAATCTTCCCAGTTGTTTCTGGGATCATCTGTTTTGCTTAGCACACCCCTATGACTTCATGATTTATTCCTGTCATTGCGCTGAGCTGCACTTGGCTCTGCTTCTTGATGCATTTGGGTACCAGGTAATGAAAACTGAGTACTGATTCTTGTTCATTTAATACAATGAGAAAGGGCACTTCGTGAGCAGGTGATATAAAGTCACATTAATATAAAATGTTTGATGATTAGATCTGTACAGGTAGAATGGGAGTAAAGGCAATGAATCCAAAATCAAATAGATACCTTAAAATGATATCTGAACCTACTCTTCCCTTTTATTTTTCTGTATTCAGGACTGCACCTTAAAAATTAAAATCTGATTAATTAAGTGCATTCATGTGCTGGTCTGTACAGCTTTCATTCAAAAAAATTTGCACTTAGATTCCCAATTACTATAACTAGATGTGATTCATTGTCCCTAGAGCCATAACATTTGTAGCTTTCTTCCAATTTCATGCAAAATCTATCTACTCTCCTCTCAATTTATTTGTGTCTGTCTAAGTAGGTCACCATGTGATAATAAACTCTCTCTTGTCTCTATCCCTTGTTCTGCTTCTCTTAAGAGCATCATTTACAACTAAAGTTTGGATGTTGGAGAAGATGGAGAAAATGGGAATTCTAGCCTCCTCAAGCTCTAAACCGCATTTTTTCCAACCCATCCATCCTGATTGTTCATCAGAAGATCAGCTTGTGAGTCTCCTTATCTATCTAGATTTACTTTGTTATCTTTCATTTTCATAATTTTTGTGTTTTAATGTTCTAGTACTGTTTTTTTTTTTTTTTTTGGTTGTTGTAGGCAATACCAAAAGCATTTCAAGTAGACTACTTAGTTGACAGAGAAGATAGTGAAGGGGTAGCAACTTTGAAGAGTCCACTGAAATCATGGAAAGTGAAGCTGAATGACTTCAAGTTCACAGATGGTTGGCCAGAATTTTACAAGGCTCACGAACTTAGTACTGGGTATTTTCTTGCGTTTCAATATCAAGGTCATGATTTGATCTTTCGTGTTTGGGTTTTCGATTTGATGTAACACCATTGATGTCTGAGGGTGAAGATGAAAATGAAATGCACTGTGGTGAAACGGGTATTGAAGGAATGGATAGAACTGAAAGTATAGGTACTAGTAAAGGCAAAGGCGAAAGCGAAGGCCAAGGCCAAGGCAGGAAGGAGCAAACATCTTCTGATGATTCTGAGGGTAATCTAAACACTGATTTTGCTTGTGTTAATAGATGCAATACTTAACTTGCTAATCATGTTATGATTTTCCAGTGTCTTGTGAAGTTGAAGAAGATAGTGAAGAAAGTCTTGACGATGATGCAATCAGCGTTTCTAAGTATCCACATTTCGTAGCTACACTGAAGAGTTACAACATTGGCAGATCTTTCTTGGTGAGTTACTAGATACTAGTATATTTGTTCATGTTACTTGTATTCTAATAATTTGTTTGATTTTGTCTTTCAGACGATCCCGACCAAGTTTGCGCAATCAAACATTCCTGATGATGTGGAAACTATAGTCCTTATAGACGATGAAGGAAAAGAATGGCCGATGAAACTAACTCGCCGCAGTGATGGCTATGGAGTCCATTTTGGATTTGGTTGGCTTGATTTCCAGTCAGAAAAGGGGTTAAAAAAAGGAGACATTTGTCTATTCGAACAAGAGAATGAAGATCAATTGGAATTCACAGTTAGCATTATTAGAATTAGAAAGTGATTAGTGTAGTAGCATTGTGTGCTTTCTGTTTTTGATTAGTGTCCTAATTGAGTCATTATCAGTCTATGGAATTCAGACTCAAGCATTAAATTTTAATTTACCATATGGTTTGCCATATGCATCAGAGCTGCAATTGCAATGTCATGTGCATGGTTTGATAAAAGCAGGCAATATTGCATAAAAAATCACTTGCAGAAAACCTTAGCAGGCTTTAAAATGCACCAAATCTTAGCAAACCTACTCCACCAAACCTGTCCTTGAGCAGAGGCAGCTAGTCCATAACCACAACTACACCCTAATGCATGAATTTATGTTGAAATGTCTTGTCATTTCATTTCTCTTTAGTGAATGCAGAAACGGATGAGTCTCATTAATGGGGGTTAGCTCAACCTAACCCTTTGCAATTCCCCTGCCTTAATAAAGTTCATCAACCTAAACCAATCTCCCACTATTTATTTTGTTTGTCCTTACTGAAAAGTTTCACTCCAAGTAGACCTCTCTTCTTTTACCCAATTTCCCCTGGATCCTTGGCCGTAAGTTTCTCTATACTGCATATACATTTCTCTAGAATGTTTTTTTGGGCACCCCTCAGCTTTTGGAGGGGACCATGATTTCGTTTTTGGTAGGTTATGGGTAAGTAAATTAAAAATACCCCTTATCCACATATTTATTTTAACACCAAAATTACCCTTTTGATTAAATTATTGTAATGGTTAGTTGAATCATTAAGTAAAGATAATTAATGATTAGTGTAAAATTAAATCAATAATTTATTTATTTTTTAAAAAAATTTAAATTACTGAGAGAAGAAGAAGGGGAATAACAATTTTGGATTTCTTTTTTCTTGAAATCCGAACCTTCAAACTACTTAGGTATACTTTAATGTTAGTTTTTTGTTGCTTGAATTGACCAAAGTTCCCCAAAAATGAGAAATTTTATAGCTGGATTTGGGCTAAGTCAAACAAGTTCAGCTACTGTTCTTTAGATCTGGTAGCCAAACTTATCTGCTAATGTAGTTCGGCTAATATTTTTGAAGGCGCAGGTTGTCGAACGTAGTTTTTGCTTTCAGAGAAAAGTTCGGCTAGGAGAAAAAAACTGCGACGTAACCGAACTCAATATATAGTTTTCAGATAAAAGTTCGGTTAGGAGAAAAAATTTGCGACGTAACCGAACTAAAAGTTAAGCTAGGAAATTGAAAGTTCGGCTAGGAAATTAAAAGTTTGATTTTCTTTTGCGAAATAGCCGAATCGTTCTTCGTTTCCATCAGGTTCGGCTAGTTCGACAAAGTTTTTCACGAAATTTTATCTAGAGGATGAAACCAAATTTGGTTCGACAAAGAAATGGGGGTTATCTCATTAATGGGGGTTAGCTCGACAAAGTTTTTCACGAAATTCTATCAAAGAAATTTGGTTCCAAATTTGGTTCCACAAATTACTACTATCTTGAAAATAGTAGTAATTCTATCTAGAGGATGAAACCAAATTCATTGATTTTGTGGAAGACCCAATTGAACTAGCCAATGATTTTAATGATGCCAAGACTTTGGTTAAGGTAGAAAACGACGAAGAATGGTTGCAAGGTTTAATAGAGGACCATGATATACAAGAGGTAAGTAATTCACTTGAATTTTTTAAGGATGAAGAGGATTCTATAATACAAGAAATTGTGCAAGGTTTGTCTAACCCTTTGCATATTGATTCTTCTCCTTTACCTCTTATTGGTTTGAATGTATGTGCTTCGAAAGTATTTTTGGATGATTTTGTTTCTAGATATCCACCATTGGAAACACTTGATTCTAACACCATGCAGGTTTGCCAAGAGGAACACATGGAAATTCCCAAATTTTATGTTCTTTATACACTTCCGAGTGTGGACGAGAATAAGTGTGGGAGAAATTTCTATCGAGCGATAATTTCACTATTGTTTTCTTGTGCTAATATTTGTATGGAGTTATTGTTTGCAAAACATGTATTATGGGTTGATCCCCAAATTTTCCGATTGTTAGTATATGCGGGCTAATGAATCTAGCAAGGGCTAAGTCGGGCCGTCGACTTTAAAACAAGCGCTTAATGGGAGGCAACCCATTGGTTTAGTATTTCTTGTCTTTTTTCTTTTTTGTTATTTCTTTTTCTTATTCCATATCATGTTAAAATTTCCCACCTTGACTTTACTAGGGCGATTCAATTACATTGAGGACAATGTAAGGTTTAAGTGTGGGGGAGTGGTTAAGCATGCATATTTAAAAAAAAAAATTTAAAAAACAAGAAAAAAAAAGTTTTACATAAAACCTCCAACTTTTAGAGATTTTAGAGTCACTAGCATACTTCTAGGTATGTTTACATAGAGATTCTGACCGACATAATTGAACTTGGAAATGTTAGAGAACTACATTCGGATTTATTGCTTGTTAGAGTGTTAAATAATGGATTTAATCATGCCGGTGATGCAAATTTGGTGCAGGGAGAAATGCATTATTAGAGTTGCTGATCAATCATTAGTGGAGACTACCCGTATTCATATCATGTGAGGCACCGACCAGAAATTTTTCCATCTAACTAAAGACTTTCTTTTGAGTGTGTGTCACCGTACGTTAATTCCGGGTAGAATGGTGAGCTACCCAACCTCCCACCAATAGAAGCACTACTCTTTGATCTCTTGAGTGCTAATTTTGTCAATCATAAGAGTGACGTCTATAGATGAAAGCCTCCTTCTTGTAGTTCGATTTGCAGTTAGCACCATTCTCTCTCGCGACAACAACGGGTCCATAGAAACACAATCATCATCAACAAGGAGCGACATCAAAATCTACAAGGAAAGTTGGAAAAAGTTCACGGTTTGCAAGCAACGGAATGAGAAAAAGAGTAAATTTCATATTCAAGTAAAGCAACATACAAAGAGAAGATTTTTACATATATGTTGAGGACTTACAATACAATGAGGTAATTCTATATCCAAGTATAAAGACTTATTCACAAGAGCGAAGAAAATCAAAAGGTGAGAATTGTTGAAGTTTATAATTTCGAGAAGATACAAGTTGTGAAGAATCAAGTGGTAAAATACTTCTCCCATGGCCACAGTTTGTTTTAAAAAAAAAATCAAAAAAAAAAAAGAGAAAAGAAAAGATAAAAAAAAAAGACTAGAGAAATATTTGTTTTGTTTTTATTTATTTAATAAGCCGTAGGGAAGGAAAATCTATAAGGAAGTTTCAAGCGACAAGGATTTAAGGTAAAAAGGTTACAAATTGTTAAAGATTTATGAAATTCGAGAATTTATCATCAAAGTTGAAACCGAAGACGAAGACCAAGAAGTTAAAGACGAGGAGCGGAAGACGTTTCTATTGGATGCGGTGAGAGTGGTGTTATCATAATTGGCGATCGGATGTGAAGGTGAGTAAGTAATCTCATCCTCGATAATAGTGGTTGATTTCCTTTCTTAGAGATCGTTAGAAAAATGGTTTTTCAAAATATTAAAAGATGTGGGTTTTCAAAATATTTCGGAAGTTGTCCTTCCCACCATTCAACGTGTTGCAGGAATTCTCTCTTCATTCCTACCGCACACATGTGAGAACCATAAAAAAGCCGTCTTTTTGAGTGCAATTATCATAAAATCCTTTTTGGTGAGGCAGAAGTCGAGGCGAAATGCTTATTGATCGTTTCTCAAACACGCGTTCTCTCATTATGGTGTGGTTATTTCTCACTCAAAATTTAAGAATGAGAATATGTTCTTTAGTATTTCTAACTTCTTATTACTAGTATGCAGAAACTCTATGTCCTCATAACTCTTTGATGCTTGGGACGCTTGAACGCTTTGAAGTTGTGAGTTTTTAGTTTGATTTGCTCGAGGACTAGCAAAGTCTAAGTGTGGGGGAATTTGATAGGGTGTAAAATACATCCTATTTATTATCTATTGTTTATGCTTTCTCTGCTATTTTTCTTGTAAATTATGTATTTTACGCTTGTTTTGAGTCTTATAGGTATTTTGGAGTCATGCGAAAGAAAAGAAGAAGAAACCATCCAAAGTTGTGCTAAAGGGCAAAATTGTCATTTCATGGGCGAACACTATTTGGAGCCAAGTCATGGTTAACACTAGTGGAAAAAGGCCTATCCGAGACATAATGAAACGACAGGAGAGAATATCTTAATACAAAAACTGAAACAATACACGAAAGGTCTTTGTGATTTGGAGTCAAAGTGTCGTTGTGTCGGGACTTCCGTTGACTTACATAACGACGTATGAATAGTATTGATTTTGTGGAGAGAGAAAATATCATACCCCAACCGTATCATATCTTATATTCTTATATCCCATTTGGAGAGAGAAAACATTATCCTCTCCGCCTCCATTACTCGCTCTTTCTCTTTCTCTTTCTCCTTCTCCTTCACTCGATTTCGTCAACTCTGCTCCAAAAAAGTAAAAAAAATTCCATCTCACTTCTGCTATCACCATAACACCACCACTATGAGCTAAGCTTGCAGATTTTTGTTGGTGATTAAAGGTGTTTTTACACAGGTAAGAACCCGTTCATTTCAGATCTAGGGATTTACTAATTTTGCAGGTTTTTTTTTGTATACTCTGATTTATTTTAGGGGTTACATTTGTTAGTAATTTGCATCTCACGATCTTCATCTATCTCATTTAGCTTTGATTTGGATTTTGATTTAGGGCTATTGTTTATAACCTGTTTTAAATTTTTTTTTCGCATATCCTCTTATTGACTGTTGATTCGAGTTGGGTTTATATTTTTTTATCTATACATACACAAGACGAACTAAAATCTTTCATTTCAGTTGTTGATATGTATATATGTGTTCTTGCGATTCTATGGTTTGTTTTATGCAGATCGAAGCAATACTACAAGAATGTCGGTTTGGGATTCAAGGCTCTCAAAGAAGTTATAGAAGGTTTGTGTTAACCCGTAGTACTTAAAATCCATCAAGTTTTTATTTTCTTCAAAAATTGAAGTCTTAAATTGGAATTCCAAACTAGTCTGCTACCTGTTTGTGAAAATGACCCAGTAGAGTTTCCTTAAACATTCTACTTTACTTAGTTTCTGTCTTACATTGATGAATTGGAACTCATCTTCGGGTGGGAGATCTTCACATCTCGTTAGTTTGTTCATGGTCAAGTACACCATAGACATCGTCAGGGCATGCGGCATAACTATAACGACGCATCATTAACGGGTCTCCTCATAGTACTCATTCCTCAATCCTCTCAGTCCTTTTATGTCCTTTACAAATTATTTGACAATCATATGTTAGCCTAGGATTTCGAACTTTGTATCTCCTTTACTAATTGTGTGATAAGAATGAAGACGGACACCTTAACCACTTCACAATCTTATATTAATTAGTAGATTACTTACCATGAGGTGCTCGTTTCTTTTTGCAGTGTGCTCGTTCCACTGTAGTGATATCCTCTGTAATGGGTTTGGTAAATAAGCGTCTATATGCTGGTGAGTATTGTGGTAGTTCGAAACTATCTTACTTTTTTCTTATTCTGTATAGTGTATGTTCTGATTCTGTTTCCTTCATAGGTGCAGGAATGGCTAAGGAGAGCAAGATATTGTTGATATGGATTGTGTTTCTGTTATTGAAGTTCGATGATCACACTCCCTTTTCTAGTTGGTGTCGTTTGTTTACCCAAAGGCGCATCTTGTGAATACCAAACGAGATTCTAAGGATAGAGAAATGGAAATTGCATTTTGGGAAGCAGATTTGAAGAGGAGAGAACAGGTAGACCTGCACACCTAAGTTGTTGGTATGCTAGTCAGCAATACTTAAAAGTATTTGTTGTTTTACTTCTTGTTGTTTCTTTTGAGAGTGTTGTGATTAGTTTTCATAATTTGCTCCTTCAATGCAGGACATCAAAAGAAGAGAAGATGGAAATTGCATTTTGGGAAGCAGATTTGAAGAGGAGAGAACAGGTAGACCTGCACACCTAAGTTGTTGGTATGCTAGTCAGCAATACTTAAAAGTATTTGTTGTTTTACTTCTTGTTGTTTCTTTTGAGAGTGTTGTGATTAGTTTTCATAATTTGCTCCTTCAATGCAGGACATCAAAAGAAGAGAAGATGTTGTTACAAGAGGTATGCTACAAACATGAAATGATATAATAGTGTTTCTTATTTTTAATCTAAAGTTTACTTTTCTTCTTTAATTATTTAACGGGTTGAATATGTTTCGGTGTCTTAATAATACAATTTGGTGTCCCCTCGGATGATGGAAACGGCCTCCATTTTTCCAGATTATTCATCATGATATAGCTAAGGGAATACCGATCCGTGCTCAAAGGTTGCAGTGTCTGGATTTTGCAAGTTGGTTAGGCATGTGATACCTGGAAAATTATCCTTTTGATCAGGCCAGGCTCCTGCTTGAAAAGCACCATTAGGTGCAGGGTTAGCTAATACTATAGTCTTCACTGCCACTGACGAAGTTTGGGCATCATGAATGAAGGGTGAGACACAAACACTTTTACTAGTATTTCTCAAGAAAATATCTGCTCTAAGTTTATCTCACCTTATTTTACTTTTTGATTTTCTGGTCATCAGTAACCTAGAAGTATGGCTTATGTACTGTTAGCTATGCTTCCATTGCTGCGGATTTGGTGTTATTCCTCAAAGGTGGTTCACAGGGCAACCTGGAGCTGTGCAATTCCAAATGAAAGTTCCAAACAATAAGCCAAGTGAAAGTTTCATACCATGTTTACCTATTAGTTCCTCGAAGGTTAAGTTTCTCTTTGACATTGTTCCATTTTTAACTCCATTTAAGTGCTTATACATAAAAGAACATGTTGACATTGGTTTAAATGGAAGCGGTTTCATGGTACAGGGTATTTCCATGATATCGTATTTGGATATGAAGGGATTCTCTTTGAGGAATCTTTCACATTCAATAAAAGTAAAGTTAGATTATTGATGGTTGTTAGCTTATGGTTATGGGCTACTCTAAGCATCAGGGTAAGATTCAACTTAACTTCCTGAAATAACTTCTTGAAATTTCATCTTAACAGGTTGGATTATTGATGGTTGTTAGCTGATTGTATTTCAGATTCATGGGGACAAAGGATGTGGGTGATGCAGAGACATTGGCAATCATGATAAGCATTTCTAAGAGCATGAATTGTCTGTTAGTTTACGTAATTGGTCTATTTGTGTAGGTATTGCTGTCAAGCTTTGTTGCAGTCATGTATCCAAGAGCTGCTAAGTATGTTGTGTATTCGTTACTCTCTTCCCGATGGTCTCATGAGGGCCATTGATGTCATGATTGCTGGTAAGATTGTTGTTGTTGTTGGATAGGAAGATGTTGGAAAGGGTTGTGCTTCGCTACGAAGCAAGTCGGTGCCCTGGTGTGGTATACCCGAACCCACCGAATGTGTCTTACATTTCAACCGAGATGATGATAATAATAACAAAAAGCTTCACGTTACGCCATTATAATGACTCTTCTATTGATGATTTTTTTTTTTTTAATGTTGTGCAGAATAAAGAAGTAAATGAATCTATTCAGAAAAGTGTTGCTGCCTATAACTGCAAGGTCGTTGAAGGGTGCAAAATCATCAGTTACTATGATTGTGGTTGTTGCTGGTTGAAGGGTGCAAGATCTGATGCTTGTCAATTGTTGCTTATGGTTGCTGCTGCATTGGTGTTACTGTGTACCAAACGGTTGGAAGTTGCTGCATTTAGACAGGTACTATGCTACTGTTCGTCTCTGCAATAGCGATTGGTAGAGGTGAATACCTTGTGCTTGACCGATGAGAGTCTAAAGTTCGAGTTCGTGTCTTGTGATCAAGGAAGCTATTATAGAACCCTTATAAATTGATCTGAATTTTTCTTTAGGACTTATAGCACTTTTCTTTAAGACATGAATCCTTTTTGTATGATTTTGAACTAAATTTACAATTTAATGAAGTAATTGATATTTCATATGAATTGAGTTGTATATTATTTGATTTCATCTGAATTTGAATTGTCATTTAAATTTTAATTTAGTGCCGAATTGATGAAATCAGTCAGCCAGAGGAATTGTTTTTTTTTTTTAAATAAATTAAATAAACGACGTAATCCACGTGTCGTGCTTAGCGGCACCCAGAAAGCATCGTAATTCAGAGGCGGCCGAAAGTGTCGTTCAGGAAAAAAGACACTGAATCTACGGCACTTTCAGCGGCAACTCCAAAGTGTCTTATTTCTCTCTAATACGACACTTTTCAACTATCTTAAAACGGCTTTTTTCCACTAGTGTAAGGGGAAACTCTTTTGGGAGGAGTACTAGTAGCAGTCCAGCTGAGGTTAAGGGGCTGTAAATTGGTTAGCCCTTATCAAGAGTGAACGGGTGTCTATATCCTATCCTACTTTAACCCAACCCTAAATCGAAGAGTTTTCTTCTCCCAATAATTTCTCATTCGTTCCATCACCAGAAAGAGAGAAAAGAGGCGCAGCCATGGAGTGACCCTGAAATTGAATCCAAGGTTAGTAACAGTTGTTGCCGTTGAATTGAGAACGAATTGAAGATAGATTTTGATTGTTCTGGTGATAGAAGATACTGGTGTATAGATTAGGGTTTCGCTGTTGAAGCAAGGAAAGGGGATCTGTCTTGAGAATGGAGGTACAATCGTCATTGAAGACGAGAAATGGAAGAAGAGATCGAGAATTACAGCCATAATGGAAATTCAAATGGTTGTTGTGAAGAGACAGAGTATTGAGATCGAACTGAATAATGGGTTTAATCTGTCTAAGACAATATTGATTCCAAGATCTGCAAAACATAAAATTCAGAGATGGGTTTAAGGCTAATCTAAGGGTTTGCTGAGAAGATGGAATTGATGAATCGAAAATGGGTTTTACTGTGGCGGAGATGTTGTTGATGCCGTGAATGGGGTTTGCTGGTGTTGGGGAAAGTGTGCCAAGTTTATATACTGCTACTGTTGAATGAGATGCTTCTAATTGAGAAATTTTTAAGGCTGAAGTGGTTTGATTGATGACCGGTGGACTGTGATGCTTTGCTGCGAGATGAAGAAGTGAAGAACTTGGTAGGAGCCATTGACGATAAAGGCTGCTGCCAGGGAGATGTTCAAGGGAGTAAAAGAGAAAGTTAGGAATGGCAATGGTGTATGGGTTAAAGCTCAAGTGCAGGAATGGATTAATGGGACTGTGAGAGACTCGAGTTATTTGTTGCTGAGAAGATTGAGCAAACGATGGGTAAGTCGATGGAAGTTGCCAGTGGAGATGGAGATGGAGATGGGATGGTAGCTCGAAATGGTGGAAGCTGGAGAAGATTGGAAGGAGCTCTAGGCACTGCCATTGGCAATGACGTGAATAAGAAGGAGATGGCATGAACAATGGTTTGCTGCAAGAGATTAATGACGCTGAGGGATCGATGGAAGGTAATGAGCATAATGGAGCTGAACTAGGGGTATTGCACGAGTTCAGTTTATTTAAGGGAGGATTAATTGGTTGTGAGGCATTGCAGAGCTAGCTGCAATTGCAAGCCATGATGTTGAGTTGCAGGCAGTGATAGAGTGGGATTATGAAGGTGGACTTGTGAAATGTGAATGAGTTTAATTGAGCTAGAAAGGGTATGAAGCAGGGCTGAAGAACAAGGTGTTATAAAATGGAGTTGCATATGATTGAATGGATGCTTGATTTGAATAGATGTATGTTAGCTAGGTTCTTAACAGGTGAAGAAAGGAAGGCCTGAAAAATTGGCCGGGATGTCCTGTAAACAGACAGAACTCTGTTAGATTTTCTTACAGGCGAGTCAACTCAGTACTGGACGATCCAACAACCAGTCCAACTCAGCTGAGTAAGACTATCCAGCTAACTAGGCAGCTGACTCGTTGCTGACTCAGTGGCTGACTCTCTCTTTCTTTGACCCTGTTGACTAACAGCTTGACCCGTTTGACCGTTATTTCTGACGGTATCATAACGGAATATTCCTTCAGCGCAAAAGAGAATTTCAGATGGCCGGCGGTGCCGGATTCCGGCCAAATTCCGGCCATAATACCAGCTTTCCGACGACCAAAATTACAGATTTTTGTGTGGATTCTTCTCATGGGTGTGAAGACTTGGACTTGGAATTGGATGGAGAATTTGGCTCAAATTTGGAAAGAGAAGATGGAAGATGAGAAAGACTTGAATTTGGAAATTGAATTATTATGGAATGAGGATTCTATTCCTTGGAAGATTTGGAGAACATTGAAGCCTATAAGTAGAGAAGTTCTCTACACACTTTTATATATCTTTTTACACACCTTTTACACACACAACAAGTATCTCTTCTTTATTCTTTGTGTGAACTCCTTAACATGAGTATCTAATTTTATTATTGATTGAGGATGAATTCCTAGTTCTTAACATGTTTTGAGTTTTGTTTCAATTCTATCTTGAAGTTTTCACATGATTATCGTTTGTTTTTACTAATAGGAATGTTTATACATTCATGGTTGATTGATAGATTGTTTAGAGTGCACGCTAAATTGATTTGTTAATTTAATCTAAAGCTAGTGAAAGTTAGGGGATAAGTAATCGTTTCTTTACTCTTTACATAAGTAGAAAACACGAGACCTTGCGGAGGGATTCCGTGGAGCGATTGTGTGTAAAAACAACGCTAGAAAGTGGACCAAGCGAACCGAGTTTAACTACTAGTACTAAACCTAAATTCATAGATCTTAATGCATTCCGGAATTACATCTTGTAAGAGAACCTCAAGGTGGTTCTTTTGAATAGAATCGATAACTAAGTGGACTTGTTACTCATTGAAATAAGGGATTTTGGGGCTAGCTAAGCGAACCTGCTATCCTACGGTTGGTGATAATCTGTGACTAATAACATGTGGATGAAAAACATTACTTGAATCATTGTTTTGCAACGAAGAAGGATTCCTTGATCTTGTCTCTCTTATTGATTTCAACTTTATCTTTGAATTGCTTTGTTTATTTTCTTTTGCTTTACACCCCCCTTTTTGTGACAATTTTTACAACTAGAATCTCTTGCTCCTCGTGGGAACGAACTTAACTACCACTATATTACTTGTTAATTAGGTGGAAAAATATTAATTAATTTGTTGTGGTTACGACACGCATCAGTCATAATATGCAGAAAAAAATAACCAAAGAAAGATATAGTAAAACCACATGAACTTACAATCTGAAGTTTTATAGTCTTCTCATCCTACTCCACAGTGCGTATTTTTCTACAGAAAACACATAATACAAATTAAAGCCATTGAACTTTGAGTGAAGAATCACATAAAGATATGACAAGTAGAATTCACGTGCATTGCATGTTGGAAAACATTTTCACCTAATATTCATTTGTGCACAGCCGCAACAGTTTTGCAACAAAACCGAATCTACGCATTGATTATATTGCACTTTGCAACAAAACCAAAAACATATTTTGTTTACCCACTTAAATGGCCACTCCCAACAAAACCAAACATTACAGTGGAAATTTTAATAGTGTTGAGGCATTCCTTACATTATCATCTAGGTGTCACCTGCCTCAACTGGGTTTATATGATCGAAGTCCTGTAAGAGTTCTTGGGTTGCCACTGTTACGAGCTGGAGCGAACCTGGGAAAGTTCCTACATGAGTATAGATAAATCCATTAGAAAAACAGATAATATGGACTGAAATGAGGGTCACTGGTAAAACTAACATAGGTTTAGAGCATGTTGCACCCAAGAAATCATCTCTTAAAACAGGCTTTGGTGTACGAGTATTTGTTCATGTTAGCACAACAAAGTAAGAACGTGAATAACCTTGAGATGTTTTGGGGATAAAAACATGAATATTTGTTCTTGTTATTCTAGGACGAGCTCCCCAAACATACCTCCATCACTGAAATGCAGACAAATATCAGAAGCATAAATAAGATAACTTATACTACATTATTAACCATAAAACTCACATTCAGAAGACCAAACATGTGACGCCCCATTTACTACACCTTCTTAGCTAATAGGTTTACAACCTAATTGAAGCATCAATTCCACATCAACGATTTTAAGAATCGTAATTACATAAAATGAACTAAAGCAAAGCCCAAATTGTTAAACCCAAACACTCTAATATCATTAGATGAAGAACTCTCAAATGATATAAATATATTTGTGTGTTGTTTTACAATAATTAAAAAAAAACATATGTATAAAAGATACATGATCATAACTTAGTTCGGTAACGCTTTAAACTACGAAAACAGATATCTTCACTGCACCCTTTCTTCTGATAACTGAAAACTGAAGTGGGAACGAGTGAGCACATCATCCCAAAAGGGTGCTCAATGGAAACACGTAACTCTCAAATACTCACTAACATGCCTCACAGTTCTAAAGGAATATAAGTTAAAAGAAACAAGAAGAAATTAATCGATCAGCAGTTTATGATCATTAAGCAAGTGTCACTCTAACCTCACCAAACTCATTGGAGAAGACGACGTGAAAGCAAACCTAATCAACAATAATAACATCGTCCACACAGAGTGCCCATACAAACCATGATTCGGAATATTACCATCAAGATCAGAAAGTTAGACAAACAAGTATAATATGCACATGAGTGATCTCCTTCAAATAAAATAGTATATATAATATCATAACGGATGAATTACCGCCCTACTAAGATACTATTCAAACGGATGAGTTACCGCCCTACTATATTAATAAGCAATACTATTAAAACCGATGAATTACCGCCCTACTAAAAGAAATAGATATAATAATATAGCATACGGATGAATTACCGCCCTACTATATAATATTGTCGACGGATGAATTACCGTCTTACTTAACTTAGCTAAGAGCCGTGGGGAAACACAGACACTCCTCGCAGGGAAATCTCACAATCCATATCACACACAATACATCGTACATACACATTCAACATATACATCATACTCAAAGATACATGAATAGTACATCAAATTATGCGCAATCATACACACATATAGTAAAGTCTCATCATGCTCACAGATAAAGAAAGCTTAAGGATAACAAGAAGGTTACAGAGTTCCCACCTAATTTGATGACAAGCCATGCCTAATTTGAGATCCACGATCCACTGGTTCATCCTTTGAATCGATCGTTGTTAGTAGAATAACTGTTAATCATACAAGCACTCTAAGAAGCTAGCCAAAATGGCTCATACAAGAATCATATCAGTCTATCTAATGGTATGAAACCCATTTATGACTTTACACCTTTTCATTATCCATCTTTTCATTGTCTTACGAGTATCCATAACTTGGTAGAAGGAGTCAAAAACTAATTCAGACCATAAGGGTTCAAAGCATCTAATTAAGAAAATTGGCCTTAAGCCCAACTCTACTATTATGGCCTATTAATCTAAGGCCTGGTCCAACTGGGCAAATAACGGTCAACGTCAATAGTCAAGTCAGGGTCAAAGGGTTAACTCGGTCAACTGAGACAAACTAGAATCGGTCAATAGACCAGGGTCAATTGTCAAAGGAATCAAATCAGTCAAGATTCACCGAGTCAGTACTGGGTCAAACCGATTCAATAAATCACTGGTCGACTCAGTCAGATTGACTAAGTCAGATGAGAAGTAAATCGGTCAGACATCCAACGGACAGAAAGGATACTGGCATTAGCCATTACACAGGCTAACACTCTATCACAAAAATTCTTCTAACTCTTGTCTAAACAACAAAAACAATATAATTCTCAAATTAAACTTCATAATCAAATTTCAAATACAACTACAGCCTACCTGCAATTGCAGTTCCAATCTTTACATCAAACACTAACATCAATCACCACCAAACTCAACTACAGTCACCTTCAATCCATTTCTCTATCTCACATACCTTAATCCATTCATCTAAGTCTGCGACTCATTTGGAATCACAACAACATTTGCATTCACCGACCTCAGCTCAGGCAATACCTTTATCCATTCATTATACTAATCCATTACTTGCATCTCCATATTCTTTGTAACTACAACACCAAACATATTCCACTTGCACCTGCAATTACTCTTACAATCTAAACTACACGACAACACCACCATCCTTAGATACCACTTCAAACACATTATCTTGCCCCTGCAATCATTCTCATAGCCAGACACTCATCACATCTTCTCAAGTAATAACCTAACATTCATCCATACACATTACTTCAGTCCAATTAGTTTAACTCAGAAAACCACCACCAGGCACATCTTCACAGGGAAATACTCATATCATCTCCAACACAAACTAAACTAAAACCACAGCTCCATTACACCCTCTCCATAATCATTTCAAAACTCAAAACAACCTGAACTCATTTATAGTCTCAATTCTGTTATCAACATGCATTCATTTCATCTCAAATTACACAACCAGATTAAAGCTAATTTCATCTCCAACATATACTAGCCCCTGTAGATCAAAATAAGCCTAAATCATAATCATATACATTTCCATTCCATATCAACTCAATTCTAAAACATTCATAAATACTCTACAAAGAATATGAATAATTCTTTCAAATAAACTAAGTAAAACAATTACCTCAGAGCTTCTCTGGACTTGAATTAATCTTCGAATCAATACTTCTCTAATTCGAACCCAAATCAACAATCAAAACCTTCAATTAAACAAACCCACCTTTTAACTCAATCCCCTAACCAACAACTTCATCTTCTAGTTCTTCTTTGAACTTCTTATAAAACCCCAACTCTTCAATTCTTCATGAACAGCTCCATAAACATCCAGTTAACTTCACCATGTTCATCAATCGACAAATCCACTCATTAATTCTTGTTATTCATCTCTAATCGAAATTCCAGTGAAACCATAATTCACCTGATTTGCGATTCTTCAAAAGAACAACTTCATATCAACAAACTAATACCAACCCTTCTTATTATTCATCACCAATCACTCAAATACGTCTTTAGTTACTCAATCCTTCTATAACTTGAACCCAAATTCCGATTTCAACAACAACTCTATCCTTATCATCCCGTGTTCGATTAACAATAATCACCAATTAACTCCAACACGATCCCTAATCAGCCAGACCCAGTTCTCAATCTTTCTTATTCATCCTTGATCTAATCTGAATAACAATTTCAGAAACCCTAATTCCTCAACCGAATCAATAACATATCGAAGTTACTTCTTTTTCTGATTCAACTCAACTATACAACAGTCTTTACCACCAACAATCATCACTTAATTCTACTTCTCTTATTTCAACCTCAAATCATCTCACGCCGGCAAAAGAAGAGCAGAGAAGAAAACGAAAGAGAAGAAGGAAGAAGAAAGAAGAAGAAATGAATAACTCTTCTCGAGTAATATTAGATAAGGCCGACCGAAAAGCTAAAGGCACCCGCAAAATGGATACGGGCAGCCACTCGCTCTAGATGCAAAATAATCCCTTCCAACAAATCTGATGATATCTCCTTCATCTGATATCCAAATGACACGTTCGAGTAATCCATTCTGCGTAACTTTTCGAGATCTATCCGATGGTACTAATTTCGTAACTAGATCGTTGTCAGATTAATTTCTATTAATTAATGTTTGTGTTAAAGTAATTGAGTCCTTAGCGGGTAAATCGTCACTTGACCGGTCTAATAGCGTTGACGAGCTTGAGGGTCTTTACAAAACATCACCTGCAACTAAACAACAATTGTAAGAATCATCAGAATCATCATCCGAGTTGCACAAAGGGGTGGGTGTGGGTGGGGTGAGTTCCTGAGAGTCTTGATGGCTTGGCCCATATAGTCTTCCTATGTTTATAAATCATGTCAGAACTTGTTTAGAAATCTTGCAACATACTTATCTTGTTAAAAGTATGAACTTAAAGGACCATGTTCACCCACCTTCATGTAGTGAATGTCCAAATCAATGGATCTCTTCTCCCAGGAGTCTTTGCTTTAAAAAAAAAGTGCAACGGATAACATTCGACATTTCGGCTTCCAATCTGCATAAGCAAAATAATTTCAATATTAATAGTCTCCTCTGCCACAACAATATATCTAATAATAAATATTCGCTAAGGGTGACATTTCCCATTTACCAAACTGAACTAGATGGCTTTGCAGCATATAGAGAATATATTTTTACAAGCTAAAGGAATAGCTGTGAATTCACACGCTATCGTGTACCATGATGAAAACATACAACACGAGACAAGTTTAAGAAGAATCTGTAATATTAGACGCCCAAAATTAAATCTAGCAAACTGAAATAGGATGAAGAAGGCTTTACTTACCCATGGAATGATCAAAAGCATGAATCTAAATGACCCATTAATGCCAATGCATACTTTTCCATATCAATGTCCTGTACCAACACGGTAATTTAAAAAACTTTGGATAATTACATCAATTGTAATGCACCATCAGCCACAACACCAAATTTCTAGATAAATCACTAGAACAGTGTACATGAACATAGAAAATAGAACCTACACTTACCCGTGAGGCCGTGACTTTCATTTGTGCTGAATTACATGCCGACTACAGTCTGAACTTAGTCCAAGATCGCACACCACTATCTCTGTTTATGATGAAATGGGCTTATGCTTTGGCAACAGCAGGATCTGTTTGCACAAACAAAACTTTCCAATGCTGATCTTGTGCCACCACCATGCTAATAAGTCTTCAATGGTGTTCCAAATAAAGAAGAAACCTTATGTTAAAATATCCAATGGGCTACCTCTGCATATGGTGAAATATCCAAAATTGTTTCATCTTATGGGCTACTCGAAAGCACAAAAAAAAAACACAAGAAAAAAAAAGGTAGTCAGAGACCTTACATTCACTAATGCAAGAAACAGATCGCCGCTCACCAGTGGTTCTCGCTGCATAAAAGACTTATCCGACAAGTCAGATAGAGATCAAAGTCAACAACAAAGATTGGTGTAACGAGAAATGTTTTTAGAAAAAGAGACTAACTTGAGTAAAAGAGAGCAATAGTCAAACAGACCATGCTTTCAATCCATATGAGAGACATCTCACATACAGAGCACATGGCATTGATTAGACCACTAGATCATTTGTCTTCATTCTTAGCACCAACAACACTTTTAATACCAGCACTATGAAGGTCACATACAAATAAGAATGTTACATTCTGAAATGTTAAACATACAGAATAATTTTTATCATTATCATTTCCAACACCATTTAATACATAACACCATAGTAAGAAAATAAGAAGGTGACCCTAACCTAACACCTCTGCTCCCATCAAAAGTACATAAACCGACGCGAGATCAAACTTTTTTTGGTTGTGCCTGCAAATGACAAACCAAAAAGCAGTATTTTAGACGTTGTTTGTATATCACTTGAGCAAAAAGGCAATAACAAGTAAGTGGGAGAAATATTTTTATTCTACCTCTGCTAATAACAACTCCATCATCATATCACCATATTGTGAAACTACTGTGTTATACTCCTATCTAACCACTCCAGAAGCCCCAATTGCATGATTGATTTCTGTAATTTTACACTTCTTTATCAAGCCTCAGTGGTCGATAGGCTACCAGATTTATAATTTTGGAATATGGCCGTCCATCTTTTGTTGAGAAGGCAAGAAGTAATAATAACCACAGATACAACCCTAAAGTAGCGAAGGATAAATCTAAAGTCACATCTAAATTAACGAAGGATAAATCTAAAGCCACATTTGAAGTAACCCAGTCAGGCCAATGCCCTAATTCAAGTGGGGACACTTCTTTACCAAGCTAATAGTGCCACATCTTTTAGGGAAAAACAAGAACTAATAATACCCAATGAGGAAGAAGCATATGATCATATACAGTTGGTGACATTCTTGGCAGTTAAAAGAAGCCGAAATGACTCTACTGTATAAAATTATGCCAGACAGAACAGGATAATCACGAGCAACTACATCATGAAATGTATGTACGTTAACACAAATCTAATATGTCAACGGGCTACGGAAAATGCAGTTAATACATGAACTTAAATGCTATAATACAACCACTAGCCATAACCATATACCTACAACCAACCTAACAAGAAGAATCAACACAACAACAATAATATAAATAACATCGCAGGAGAACCCCATTCAAGCACAACTTTCATCCATTTAAGAAAACCCGTAACTCAAAAAGAAGAGAAAAATTGAAAACCCAATACCAAAATTGAATGACTACTAACAACGTAAACAATTAAAATCAATCAAAAATACCTAAATCTACGTATTTGAACTCCAAATAAGAAAAAGAAAAAAACCCTAATTTGAGAAATCGATATCAGAGGAAGTAATAATTTTTGTATACCTTATAATTTGTTTCTCATGAAGTTGTTGAAGCCGTTCATTCAAAACCCTTTCCAACACCAAACAAACTGAAAAAAACACATCAATTTATCATCATTAGAAACCTTAAAACACAAATATGAGAATCAAAAACAGAATTTAAATAAAACCCATGTGTAAGTCCCTCTGTTATGTCAAACAAACCTCGTGAAATAGATAAGTCTCTCTGTTATTTCAAACAAACCTCGTGAAATATAGAATTTCTTTAAGAACCTAAGATTTCTTCATACTGATTCGGTTAAGAGAAATCTCAAAAGAATTTCATTTGTGGTCGGATTGAATAATAAGAGGAAGCAAAACCTAATACGGATTCATAAGCGATTGATTGAAGAAAAAAAATCCGCTGAAACATAGAGACTGATTAAGTTGTGAGAGAGAAGAAAAAGAAGAACTAAAGGAAGATTGCCGAAGGAGTACTGCAGATACAAATAAAGATAAGGGAGAGAGAGGAATATAGAAGTTTTTTTTCTACTTTTCTCTCACAAACGTTTTTCAAATCGAACAAAAGCTATTAGGGAACTACAAATTTTACAAAAATACCCTCTAAGAAAACCACTGTTTCGGAGACGAGTTTTTGTAAGAAAACTGTGGCTCACAGCACCTATAGTTACATCTTCCCAACAACAGTGGTTTTTATGAAGCCCATAAAGTGGTTAAAAATCTATTATCCACTAGTGTATGGACGATGAGAGTGATGGTGAATGCAACTCAAGCATTTCAGCCATTAACGGCTGGTTCTAGGTTTAGTTTGCAAGAGCCTTATTTTCTTCTTCCGCGGAAAGTATTTCATTTTTTTTTTCGCCAAAAAATGTGATAAGTTCGGAAGATATACGAGAAAACATAGGATTCGATCGCTCTCCTTTCACCAATTATGTGTTTGACCAATATTAAGGGCGTGCAGTATAGAACAGATGGTTTCAGTGAAAGGTTTTTCCTTATTCCCTTGGAGAGAATAGGAGATTCATTTATACAGAATGTTATTACAGTATACAGCTGTGTTTTGCGATTACATTAATTTGTGATTGATATTGAATATATTTCATAGGAAGCTTTCACCGATGACTGGTGATGTGGGTTTTCTCACCGTTCAACGTGGAAGCTCATATGACTTACTCCTTTTAAGGATTATTTTGATTAGTCATGTATACACGTCATTTCCATTCAATTTGGTGCAGCTAATACCCATTGGTTTTCGAAAAAAGGTACTCGACTAAACAAAAACGGATAAGAAACGAAGAAGCAACATTAAGAAGTACGGGAAATCTTGGATTGTGAAGTTATTTGAAGAGGTGTGGAAAAGTTTCTTTAGAGCATGTAATCTAAGTCGTGGAGATTTTTTGTTGTGTTTAGATATCTAGGTAACATGGGTTTTGATGTGGTGGTATTCAATAGTAGTGTTAGATGATATAAGTGTAAGAAGAGTGCATGTCACTTTCTTTTATGTTTTGTTATGTCTTGTTAGTTTGTTCTGTGTGTCCTATAAATAAATAGTGGAATCATAGTCCTTTTCTTGTAACGATTCACACAACTCTCAGTACATCTGTGTGTGGTTCTTTTATGGTATCCTATTTATCCATATCTTACCGTTACAATCATACACATGTCCCTGAATATAATGTTATCCGTGAAAACAGATGGTTCCAGAATATTCTAGAATATAGGGTCGGTATTTGATTGTTTCCTAAATTTTGTAGTTTCCTGATCTAGTATGAATACATGGTTTCCAAGGTACTTAGGGACCAAGTGAACTTGCGGAAAAATAATGTAACATCTACAAAAGGGGTCATTAGGGTCAGGGTTTAGATATATTCTTCTTAAAGAGTCTACAAACATCTGTTTGTGAGAGAAGAAAAGAGCAGCTAGGTTTCTTATTGTTAGAGATGTTTGATTGACTAGTTCTTGTAAGGTAAACACTATTGTGAGAGTTTTTCCAAAGAATTAGTGAAATATTTTGTTTGTCGAATTGTTTCTTGTTTCTTCTTAGTTCTCTATATTGTTATTAGATCGTTAGAACATCTTATTCGAGACGAACGTCTAGTAGTGTTTCTTTCTTAAAGAAAATCTCTACTGGATTCTACAATTGGTGCGGTTAGCGTGGATAGTCGAGAAGGAGTTGTTGCGATGAAAAAGTATGGAGAATTGAAGTCTTATCGTATGGAAAGGTTTGATGGGAATTTTGATTTTTGTCATTGGCAGGTGAATATGAAAAATTATCTTGTCGTGCTAGATTTGGATGATGCCCTAAAAGGTCCAACGATGAAGCAACAGAAAAAGAGATATTCGGATGTGATGGAGATGAAGATGTTACTGATGCATGAAGAAAGATGGATAAAAAGTGTTTATCGGAGATTCGACTTCATATCGCTAGAAAAGTGCAAGGTTATGCTGCAATCAAGGATGCTTTCTTATCTATAAAAAAAAAGAAAGTAACGAGGATAAATTACTAAACATTGGAATCATTATTATAAAGAATTAAAGTTGAGTTTAATCAATTAAAATTTGTTTATTGGAATCATTATTATAAAGAATTAAAGTTGAGTTTAATCAATTAAAATTGGTTTCCTCCCAAAACTCAAGTCATAATTATGAAGACGTAGCAGTGGATTGAATTACAAAAGAAGAAAAAATTAAACCAATTATTATTTGTGCGTGCAATCTAACAGGTCTCCTTCAACCTTTTATTTTCGTCTCCAACCCTCCCGTCAGCTGTTTTTTTTCCTCCACGGTACCGCACCAAAACCACCGGCCAGAGAACCTCGAGACCGCCCCCTCTTTTAGTTGTCGACTATCCTCTTTATAACCACTGCCTCTGTTCACATATAATTAATATTTGTTTATTATCATTCTTATATCTTCCACTATGGAAACTTTCTCCCCGAATCAAATTTTCAAACTTTTCTTCTCTACCTCCATCACCACGTACACTTCCAAATCTCTAACTTTTCAAGCGAAAATAATTTTCAAACGCAAGTGAACAGTATTTCCAAAACCGAACTGTTCCATGCATTTGACATATTTCTCGAATATTTTATTGATTTTCCAAGTCCCTGGCATTAAAGGAAAAATATGGAGACTTTTCGTTGTGCCAACATTAGTAGGTACCGTCCATTTTCATCTTTCTAATTTCGTCGGTTGCACCTAGGGGTGAGCATTTGGCCCGTAATCCGCGGATTTAACCGGGACCAATCGTTCTTTTGCGGATGGATGCCCGGACCGTTCGTTAATGGATTGAATGTGGATGGAATTTTTGAAATCCAACGGATTATGGATCGGGCCCGGATGCAACCTTGAAAATCCGTTGGACATCCATATCCGTTAAACTAAGGGCATTTATATAGTTCTAGAAAATACTATGTACTCTATCATTTAGGAATTTTTAAGGTGTTTGTTTGGGGTGTTGTACATGGAATTTTTATATTTGTATACACATATAGGATATGTAGGTTTTATAAGAAGTCATTTGTGTTAGCTTTATTTTTTTTACTATAAATTTTAACTAAACAAATCCATTGGATTATCCGCATCCAATCCGTCCATCCGTGCATCCATTGGAGCAAATCCTTCGGATCTGGATTGGATGCGGATGCCAAATTTGAAATCCGTAGTGCAATAGATTGGATGCGGATGAGGCGAAAACCGGTCCATACCGGCCCATGCTCACCCCTACTTGCACCTCGCATATGAGATGGACTCTTAAGGAATGGGCCTGGTTATGTTGACGAATTCCATTTCCCATGCACTGATTTCTTTTCATTTCATACTTGCTCGGCCCAAATGTGAACGGGGTGTCGTGACTCAGTAGGGGTGAGCATTTCCTCCGTAATCCGCGGATTTAACCGGGACCAACCGTTGTTTTGCGGATGGATGCCCGAACCGTTCGTTAATGGGTTGGATACGGATGGAATTTTTGAAATCCAACTGATTACGGATTGGGTCCGGATGCAACCTTGAAATCCGTTGGACATCCATATCCGTTAAAGTAAGAGCATTTATATAGTTTTAGAAAATACTATGGATCATTTATGAATTTTTAATGTGTTTGCTTGGGGTGTTGTACATGAAATTTTTATATATGTATACATATATAAGATACGTAGGTTTTATAAGGAGTCATTTGTGTTGGCTTTATTTTCTTTACTATAAATTTTAACTAAAACAAGTCCATTGGATTATCCGCATCCAATCCGTCCATCCGTGCATCCATTGGATCTGAATTGGATGCGGATGCCAAATTTGAAATCCGTAGTGCATTGGATTGGATGCGGATGAGGTGAAAACCGGTCCTTGCTCATCCCTAGTCGTGAGTGACATTGATTATTTGCTTCGCGAACGCCATTTAGCTTCTCGTTTAGCCGTTTATTCTCCGAATGGTCAGAATTACTTATAATTCCTAGAAATGGCTCAAAACAATCTTATTAGAAAAATAACGAGGCCTAACTAATGTAATTATATGTAAAATTGTGTTGCACTTACGTGCTTATCAGTGTTGACCACTCCAAAACATTTAGTCGTATTGTAATGACTACCGCTATAAGATATGCCTTGACTATTGCAATTGCAAATGTTTGGGATATCAGGAAGTTGGATGTGTGCAATGCCTTTATCCATGGATTTTAAAAGAAGCCAAAAAGTTTTTGTTGATGAATCGAGGCTTGTGTATGTCACCTAAAGAAGTCACTTTATGGTCTCAGACTCTCAAACAAGCTCCTAACTCTTACCAAACCTTTTTTTCCCTTTGTTTTTTAATGGGTAATGAATTTGGTGCTGGCGAGTTTCGAACTCCGGCCAGTGGTATCATCACCCAGTGACTTTACCACTGTTCTGCAGTGGCACCGACGACCTGAGTTGTATTTTTCAGTCAATTATGTCTCTCAGTTCATGCATGCACCCACCATCTCTCATCTGCAACTTGTTAAGCTCATTTTAAGATATTGTAAGGGGAATATCAGTTCTGGAGTTACTCTATCAGATGGAAAATGTAATGTTCTTACTTCATACCCTGATTTCGATTGGGAAGGGTGCCCTGGCACTAGAAAATCAACTAGCAGTTACTTCTTTACTTAGGAACTCTTATTTCTCGGTCCCCTAAAAAGCAGCCGACTATTTCTCGCTCTAGCACTGAAGCAGAGTACAAGTTATTGGCAGTCACTACAAGAAAATCTAGCTATTGCTACACCATATATTGCCACACCTTCAATATAGGTGTTGCAAAAGTAAATTTCTAGTCACGGTACTTTTCAGCTGCAGCTAAAAGATATAATTTACTGCTGCAAAATGAAATTTTTGCCACACAACTGTAGCAACAATATGAAAAGAGTGTGGAAAAAAAGTATAATCTTTTGCTGCAATAATAAAGATTGGGTGCAGAAATAGACTTCTTGCTACGTAGCTTATCGCGACACTAGTAAGGGTTTATGCCATAACCATTGGGTGCTGCAATATATTAAGTTTCTTGTAGTACAAGTGCAGAACTTCTTTGGATTTCATACTTATTTAATGAGTTGGGTGTCACTTTATCTGGACTGCTATTCTTTACTTTGACAGTATTAGGGCTAATAGTTTATCTACCTGTTGATGGTGGTTTTTAAACAAGGGGTAAAATCGTAAAACCCCATGACCTAGTGTTACCCGCAACACATTAACTAAGAGCATTTAACTCAGGTGTAAATAATTAATAGGGGTATTTTTCAAAATACCGCATTAGGTTTTCGACACGTAACCCTAATTCCAAAACAAAGCCAGCATATCCGCGCACCATGGCACCAACGCCAAACCAAGCCGCATCTTTGCGCACCATGGCAACAATGCCAAACCAAGCCGCATATCGCGCACCATGGCAAACAATGCCAAACCAAGCCGCATCCGCGCACCGCGGCAACAATGCCAAACCAAGCCGCACTGCGCACCATGGCAACAATGCCAAATCTCCAAGCCGCTATGCCTTTGGCCCACGCCCAACATAGCGCCCTAGGTTTGCAAGACCGCAACTAGGTCAACATGGCCGCACGTGCCATTGGCACATACCGACACGTGTAGGAAGCCATATTTCTAAGCCTCTATGCCTTTGGCCCACGCCAACATAGCGCCCTAGGTTTGCAAGACTTGCAACTAGGTCAACATGGCCGCACGTGCCATTGGGACATGCCAACACGTGCCGCAAGCCATATTTCCAAGCCGCTATGCCTTTGGCCCACGCCAAATATAGCGCCCTAGGTTTGCAAGACTTGCAACTAGGTCAACATGGCCGCGACGTGCCATTGGCACATGCCAACACGTGCCGCAAGCCATATTTCTAAGCCGCTATGCCTTTGGCCCACGCCAACATAGCGCCCCTAGGTTTGCAAGACTTGCAACTAGGTCAACATGGCCGCACGTGCCATTGGCACATGCCAACACGTGCCGCAAGCCATATTTCTAAGCCGCTATGCCTTTGGCCCATGCCCAACATAGCGCCCTAGGTTTGCAAGACTTGCAACTAGTTCAACATGGCCGCATGTGCCATTGTCACATGCCAACACATGCCGCAAGCCATATTTCCAAGCCGCTATGCCTTTGGCCCACGCCAAATATAGCGCCCTAGGTTTGCAAGACTTGCAACTAGGTCAACATAGCCGCACGTGCCATTGGCACATGCCAACACGTGCCGCAAGCCATATTTCTAAGCCGCTATGCCTTTGGCCCACGCCAAAAATAGCGCCCTAGGTTTGCAAGACTTGCAACTAGGTCAACATGGCCGCACGTGCCATTGTCACATGCCAACACGTGCGCCGAAGCCATATTTCTAAGCCGCTATTCCTTTGGCCCACGCAAAATATAGCGCCCTAGGTTTTGCAAGACTTGCAACTAGGTTAACATGGCCGCACGTGCCATTGGCACATGCCAACACGTGTCGCAAGCCATACTTCAAGCCGCTATGCCTTTGGCCCACGCCAAACATAGCGCCCTAGGCTTGCAAGACTTGCAACTAGGTCAACATGGCCGCACATGCCATTGGCACATGCCAAACACACACGCGCTAACCTAACTTGCAAACCGTGCAACCTACCACCAAGGCATTCCGCACATGCCATTGGCACATGCCAAACACACACGCTGGTAACCTAACTTGCAAACCGTGCAACCTACCACCAAGGCATTCCGCACATGCCATTGGCACATGCAAAACACACACGCGGGTAACCTAACTTGCAAACCGTGCAACCTACCACCAAGGCATTCCGCACATGCCATTGGCACATGCCACACGCGCCACTAATTAGCGCCACTTGCACTCAAGATGCAACCAACGCTCGAGACATCGACACAAACTGGGGATGCTTCTTTAAGGTTTTGGTTTGGCGGTCACAAAGATGCGGCGTACACTACGCTCACATTAAGAAAGCATGAAAAGGAATAAAGCGGTCAAATAAAAGAGGAAATAATGGTGAAAAACGTTTTCGCCCATTAAACCATGCGGTTACCACCTCCTCCCATTATTTCACCCTTTACTCTCTTCCTTCATGAGGCCGAGGGTACGTTTCAATCTCGACTTGTATAAATAGGTTTTACCTATTTCCACCGAGACAACAAGTCTCGGTCGGGAGAAAATACCACACTCTCGTAAAGGCAACTTTGCAAGCTCTCCCAAAAGCTTCCATCTCTTGCAAGCTTCATAAGCTTTCACTTTCTCGATACAAGTCGAGATACTACTCTCCTCAACACCTTTCTTTGCTTCCCTCCCCAAATCAACCCTTCTCCTCCACTTTGTGACCGAAGCAAGTCCTGGAACGGCCATTTCTTGGTTTAGTAGGACTTGTATGCATTGATCTCTCGAATCTATAAAGTGCTCACGTGCAGCACATTTGTTTAGGGTTTGAACCAGTTTCTCACTCACCTACCGAAATTACCGAAATCAGCAGAAACGATTTTTACCCATAAACACTACCAATCATGTATTCCATGCTCATACTAAGCATCTAGATATTGACTACCATTGTATTCGAGAATTGGTTGACAAAGGCTTTCTGAATTTGGCATATGTTCCTTCTCAACATCATCTTACGGATGTCTTCACCAAATTAAGGGCTTGGAGTTGTTATGTTAGATGATATAAGTGTAAGAAAAGTGTTACTCTCTTTTATTTTTTGTTAATAGTGGAACCCTAATCCTTAAAGAGTGTCTTATCTGTATGTTTTTAATGAATTCCCACCTGTCGAGGTATTAGTAATTAGTACTTTTCAAATAAAAAAAAAGCTTGTTGTTAGTTAGTCTAGACACGATTCCGATTTGATATGGTTATATGATTGGTTGCGGATTGAAATGTCAGGTGCACACTTACCGGAGAAAGTGGTTGGTATTTCCGCAATGACAATAAGCAAAAGATGAGAAGGTGAAGTAAGCGTACGAAAGATTGGTAATTATCGAAGGAATACATTTATCGGTGCAAGTTTGTATCACCCGGTATGTTAAACGAGAACACCGTTATCACGGTGGGGAAAGCCGACCGAAGAAAAAAGAAAACACCGTTGTAATTAGACTGTAAAAGCAAATTTGTGCCTAAGTGAAATTATAACTTTTCCTGAAACGGAGGGAGTACATCGTCTTATTAGTTGCAATGGAAAATTAGTTGATTCATAAACCAAAATATCGCTACATAATGTGTTATGCATCTTTTGTGGTGGTTTGTATAATGACTATGGAATAAATTTTTGAAAAACTTGTGCCTAAAATAATAAACACCTCCGAATTTTTTGTAAAAACTTTAAATTTGATATTGTTGTTTGTAAAATTCGAAGGCACGAATTTTTAGATATGTTATATTCTTTTCAATTATACCCCTGAAAAAATATGACTATAATACAATTTGACTCTTATACCTATTTACCCTTCCTCTTTGATTTATTTATGAAAATGTCTAATACCTATTTGCCCTTCCTTTTCGGTTTATTTACGAAAATATCTAATACTTATTTGATCTCCTCTTCGGTTCATCTACGAAAATGTCTAAAGGAAAAAAAGAAAAATTTGATTTAGAAGAGCATATTTGGTTTTTCGGTCCGGACCATTTCCAATCTTTTTTGGTCAATTGATTACTTATACTCCCTCCGTCCCTAATATATAGGCGGAGAAGGTGAAATCTCTTCATTTAAGAAATTCTTTGGTTTTCATAAATTTTCATGTTTTTACCATTTGTCTTATTCTCACTACAATTTCCCATACAACATAAATAAGGGCATATATGTCAAAAGTCTTCTTGGAATTAAAATTCCGCCTATTTAGTGGGACTAAAAAAATCCAATATTCCGCCTATATAATAGGGAAGGAGGGAGTATTTTACAAAAAAAAATGACCATATATAAGGTCCTCCCTCCCTCAGTTTGCTCGATTTCTCCGGCCCAAATATCAATCCATGCATACCGCAAAACATCGACAATAGTGGTATTGTTTGCTTTCTTCTTTTTCTTTAAAAGTGTGTCTGCGAAGCACTTAATTTTTTGATAACTTGGATGGTCTTAATTTTAGTCTTGAAAGATACTTCTATCTACCTATCAAAATATAAAAAAATAGCTACTTAGGTACAAGATCATTAGGTGATGAGTTAACGTTTAGATTTCGTGAGCCGTGTACAAATTTCCGAAATGAACTCCCACGCCAAAGAAATTCATTTACTGTAAACTTTTGTGACTGCTCGTCAAAGTAAAGAATTGCAGGTAGATCAACTTGTTAGCATTATTAAGTTTTTAAGCATACTTCATCCTAGACGTAATTTCTTTATTTTGTGCTATTTCGAATTTTTTTCCAATGCTTCATTTATGTATATATATCTTTGCTTTCACGGTAAACTTCATTCTTATTCGCTTCCCTTAGCCATTGAAAGAAACTGAAAGGAGAGAGTAACTAAAGTGTTTTGAATTATTGACGACAAACCAAACAGATTACAAGAGAGGGCTATTTATAGCCAGACACTTGACACAAAGTCTGATGCAACAGACTGTTAACAGAAAACAGAAAAAATTATTACAATGACACTACTATACACTGCAGTATTCTTACCCTCCCCCTCAAGCTGAGCACGACACAAGTACATCAGCTTGTTAGCCAAAGTAGAGAAAAGAAATGACACTAAGCCCTTGGTGAAGAAATCAACCACTTGAAGATGAGAAGGAACAAAAACAATCTGAACAAAAGAGGCTGTCACCAAATCTCTAATAAAGTGGTAGTTTATCTCAATGTGTTTAGTCCTTGCATGAAAAATGGGATTACTGGCTAAGCTGGCAGCAGACATATTATCACAATATAGAATAAAAGGAGTAGTTAGTGAAATACCCAATTCAGTAAGAAGAAAAGATATCCACATATTTCAGCAGAAGCAACTGCCAAGGATTTGTACTCAAACAAAGAAGACCTAGAGATAGTGGGCTACTTTTTAGAAGACCAGGAGACAATTGAATGTCCAAGAAAGACACAAAATCCAGAGGTGGATCTCCTAGTATCAGGGCAACCAGCTCAATCTGAGTCACAATATGCTGATATGGAACTGAAGTCTCCTGAAGACAGAGTAATACCAGATCCCAAAGTACCTTTCAAGTATATATCTAAGGATTCTTTTAGCAAGTATAAAATAATATCGATCTTCAGTTGGTTTATGCATAACCTGTGCTACATAATTGACATAGAAGGAGATGTCTGGTCTGGTCATAGTAAGATATTGTAAACCACAAACCAGGCTTCTGTAAGCAGTAAAATCAGATAAGAGAACACCCTGATGTGCAGAAACTCTAGGACCCTTAGCAACTGGAGTCTTACCAGGGCTTGCACTGCAGCATATCAAACTTATTGAGAAGTTCCAAAGTATATTTCTTCAGAGTGAGCAAAAGCTTAGACTCAGTCAGATGAAAGCAAGCCTCTATGCCAAAGAAATAATGCAGAGTACCCAAGTCCTTCGTTGGATAAGAAGTCTGAAGAAAAGTAATCAAAGACTCCAGTAAAGGGTAGAAGAACCTGTAAGAATAATATCATCTACATATAAAAGTAGAATCATCATATCCTTGTTAAGTGTATAAAGAAACATTGAAAGATCACAAGATGACCTTGTGAAACCAAATTCTTCTAGAGAAGTACAAAATCTCTCAAACCAAGCTCTTGGAGCTTGTTTGAATCCATACAGTGACCTCCTCGACTTGCAAATATGTGTTGGTTTTTCTGGGTCCACAAAACCCATTGGTTGTTGCATGTAAACTGCTTCTTTTAAATTGCCATGAAGAAAAGCATTTTAAACATAAAGCTGCTTAACATGACATTTCTTTGCTCGAGCAATAGACAAAACACATCTAACTGTAGTCATCTTCACAACAAGACTGAAAGTTTCACTGAAATCAATACCATCCAACTGATTCTAACCTTTTGCAACTAGTCTAGCCTTGAATATATCCACTTTTCCATCAGATAATAATTTGATCATATAAACCCACTTGCAACCCAACACATTAAAGAAGAGTCATAAGGAATGAGCTCCCAAGTACCGTTGGCAATTAATGCTGTAAATTCTTCTAACATAGCCTGAATCCACCTAGGATCCTTACAAGATGTTTTGTAGGTTTTAGGTTCAACAAAAACAGCAAAAGCAGAAATAATAGAATACTTGGTAGCCAAATGAGACACAAAGTCAGATGGAAGTGGATTGGGTTTAGAAATTCCATCTCTAGCTCTGGTCATAATAGTAGAAGTGTGAATAGGAGCTTGAGCTGAAATAGAAGCATCTGAAGGAGGAGGTGAAGAAATGACTGCTTCAGAGAGTGGAAGAGATGTATAAGCAGGTAAGATAGATGATGGAGAAGCAGGGGATATGAAAGACTCAAACTCTGAAGTAGAGGGTAAACTACTTAGAATAGTAGGTGGCAAAGTAAGTGTAGGCGAGGAAGATACATGGTAAGATGAAGTGGCAGTAGAAGACATATCAGGAAATGGGAATACATGCTCATCAAAAATGACATGAACTGAAATATAGACTTTATGAGTAACAAGATCATAACATTTGTATCCCTTGTGAATAGGACTTTAACCAAAAAATACACATTTGGCAGATTTAAGACTCAATTTATCAGTTTTATATGGCTCAAGATTAGGATAGCAACAACAACCAAAAGTTTTGACAAAATGATAATCAGGGATAGTGTTAAACAACATCTGATAAGGGGATTTGAAAGACAAAACTTTGGTTGGAAGTTAATTAATAAGATAAGTTGATGTGAGAAAAGAGTCATACCAGAACTGTTTAGGTAATGAAGCTTGAAAGGCCAAAGTATTGCCCATCTCAGTAATATGTCTGTGTTTTCTTTCTGCCAATCCATTTTGTTGGTGAATATGAGGACAAGAAATTCTATAGATTATACCACATTCATTCAGAAATTCTTGAAATTGGCCCTTAACTAACTCAAATGCACCACCATATTAAAAGAATTTTATGGATGTTCCCAGCAAATTTTCAGTCATGTTTTTGAAATGTCTAAAACAATCAACACTTTCATCTTTTGTCTTCAAAGGATAAATCAAATGAAATCTTGAAAAGTCATCTACAAAAAGTATATAATACTTGAAACCTAAAGTGGAAGTAACAGGAGCAGGCCCCCACAAATCACAATGTATCAAATATAAAGTTTCAGTTGTAGTTCTCTCAGAATGATAAAAAAGCCTATGATGCTTTCTTAATTGACAAGAAGTACATAGCTGAGGAGAAGAGGTGTTTATAGTAATACCAGCTGAAGAAGCCACCTTATGAAGTATATTTGTAGATGTATGTCCTAATCTTCCATGCCACAGATCAGAAGTATGTCTTGAAGAAGAATGCGCAACAACCTTAGAAGCTTGCAAGTAGTTAGTGGATATAGATTGTCCTTCACAAATCCTTCAGCAAGAACAGCTTTAGTCTTCAAGTCCTTAATGTGATTGAGAAGGAGAGGGTACCCAAATATACCTCAATCTAAAACTTTTCCACCTATAAATCCTTTCTCCGAAATTGATTGTCTATAGACCGAGTGGAGACAATACAACAAATCGGTTCACACATCGTGTGATTGTCTATGGATATGAGATCGAGACAATACGACAACAAGATAACTTGCGTGATTGAATATGGATACAAGATTGAGACAATACAACAACGAAGTATGTTTACTTGATAAGTGGTTCGGACTTAACCAAACACAATAGAATTACTATCAAGTAAATAGGAATTAAAATTTATGCATTTTACTTCTAATTATAATAAAAACAATTATAATTGCAGAAATAGAAAAGTAAAAGACACAGCAAGATTTTTGTAACGAGGAAACCACAAATGCAGAGAAACCCCGGGACCTTGTCCAGAATTAAATACTCTCAGGATTAAGCCGCTATACAAAATCAAACCAACTTCGTATAGTTGAGACCAAGCAACTAAACCTATAGTTCACCTAGTTCCGTTTGTATCCCTGCGCCTCCAACTTGTAAATAAGTCACGCACTTGAAACAATTCCTTTGGTTCGTATTCCAAATAGTAAAGGAACAACAAATCTGTTTGGTAACAACTCTTTTCAACCAAGTGATGTGAGTTCGACAAACGACTCTTCCGTTTATCCCAATAAACTCCTTTGTCAGGTCCTTAGATCTATCCAATAACAACTACCAAAGTAATTGTCAAGATTTTGCAATCAATACTTTTAATCACAAAGAATTGTATTGATGCCGATCTACTCAACTAATCAATCCAATCTACCACATGTATAAACCGATTTATAGTTGGATCCTCTTTAACCGAAACAAGTATTGTACACACCAAAGATTATGAACCCAAATCAGAAATCTTCAAAGTCTTCTTTGTCTTCAAATCTTCTTAGATCTTCAATAAACACCTGCACACAATCAACTTGAATCTATTATGATCAATCACACACAGAACGGAGTCTGTTAACAATGGATTATCACAAGACGTCTTTAGATCTACAAACACTCTAAAGATCCCCGTCGAAACTTCGATCTAGTTTGAGTGAATCTTATATCAGAAGAGAAGATTCTCAAGCATAAACAAATTAGGCACAATCAAATTTCAACAACCGTTAGTCAATCAAATCAATCGAAAACTAATAATAAACCGCAATTATCTAGTTTCCGACCAACGACACTGATAGAGCTTCTCAATCCCAAAGAAGTCTTTAAACTGAGCGGCCGTAAGAGATTTCGCCTAATTAGGTTACTTTCCTTTCCAAATAGGCAGCTCTACAAGTAACAACAAAACTAGGTAGTTTTGCTGGCTCTGAGGATTAGTTTGCTCGAAATGCAAACTTTGATATCTATATAAAAAGGAAGTTTGGACACCAAGGAATTTCCAAAACCGAAAATATTCTCAAGATATGAAATATATTCCAAATTATGTTTCCATAATTCCTGGAAATGCTTTGTCCAAATAATGACCGAAAATCTCTTAGAAAATCTCCAACTAGTAAATGCACATTACTAATTTTTATTTTCTAAAGATATGCAAAACTAACAACCTTAATTAAAAGATTCTTAATTTATTTTCCGATCCGGGATTCTCCTTTAGCTATTAAGGAATATATTTGAACAATAAAAGATAAGTGTTATTGCACATGTTCAAAGTATGTCGATATCTTTACTTTGTAAGTCCTCTTTCATATTTACAATCTTGGAATCGATTTGCCACACTTCCAAACGAGTTTAGAATTGGTTCGTCTGTCTTCCAAGAATTATGTGATTGATTATCCTATCAAATCACCAAACATAGGTTCACGGTTCTATCAAAACAAGTTTTGGTTCTACCTTCCATGTGGGTAATGGAATTAGTCACACTAGCTTTCCAAAATTCGGTTGACTAGGTACTAGGATCGGTTCCCACATATATATGGTATCTAACTTGTATTTGTTGCACATGTCCATAAGATCAGTTCCCAATATCTAAAAACGTGTTGCACATGTTCATAGGATCGGTTCGCAATATCTAAAAACCTGCTGCACCTCATACAAGGATCGATTCCCCTCTTGTGATCGGTTGCACCTCTTACTAGGATCGGTTCCCCTTTGCCTAGAGTTGGTCATACCAATAACACTAAATCGATCATACCATCTCAGGTGATTACTTAAGATCAGTTTCACTAATAAAATTCATACCAGTACAAAAGTCAGGCCCTGTAAATAGTTTTACCAAGAACATAAACAAGTCATGAGCGGTTATACTAATCACACATATTGGTAGTTCAAAAGATATGCAATGAATAACAATACCAATAATCCTAGCGATTTCCCTTTCGATTCACAAAACAAGTTCATGAATTTACTTCCTTTAAACGAATGTAAAACATTGTTTCCTAGGATGAAATATGCACCTCATACCCATACATAATCACAATAGCATTAAAACGATTATGTCGATGTCTTATATACGAAGTTCAAAAGATAAGCGTTATACTTCGTATTGTATTCCTTAATACTATGTCTAAGTAGAGTATAATCATTGATGGCTTTGCAGTTATGTTTTCAATATGCACGACTTGAAAGATACGTTAGGGAATGAAACAATTCAAGTCAAATATTACTAACCTCAAGTGGAAGGATGATGTTGTCGTTGTGGCTCCGTACTTCTTCTCATTCTTCAAGTCTTCACGTAATAATTGTAATGTCTCATATCCTAATAGTTTCAACCTAGCCTATACGAAGTTGACGCTAGTACATAATAAAACGACTCTTTAAATGAGTTTTGATTCACTAAAATATGATAACCAAACTTGACATACCAACGCTTGGTGGGTTCAACCGAGATATGCTCTAACCCTCCCGATTGTCAATTTTAGTGACAATACTCTTTCATCATATGGATAAACAAATTACAAGAATTCATTACACATACGCTTGATTCCCAACTTCAAAAACACAATATCCTGTTGTTTATGGGTAAAAATCATTTCCGCCGATTTTGGTAAATGCGATAGGTGAGTAAGAAACTGGTTTAAACCCTAAAAAAATGTGCTGCACGTGAGCACTTTCTAGATTCGAGAGATCAATCTTTACAAGTCCGGCCTAAACCAAGAAATGGTCGTTTCAGACTTGCTTCAGTCACAAAGTGGAGGAGAAGGGTTGATTTGGGGAGGGAAGCAAATAAAGGTGTTGAGACCAGAATAATTCTGGGAGAGTAGTGTCTCGACTTGTATCAGAAAGTGAAAGCTTCGTAAGCTTGCAAGAGATGAAAACTTTTTTGGAGAGCTTACAAAGTTGCCTTTTCTGAGAGTGTTGTGTTTTTCTCCTGACCGAGACTTGTTGTCTGGTGGAAATAGGTAAGACCTATTTATACAAGTCGAGATTGAAACGTACCCTGGCCTCATGAAGGAAGAGAGTAAAGGGTGAAATAATGGGAGGAGGTGGTAACCGCATGGTTTTTATGGGTGAGAACGTTTTTCACCATTATTTCCTCATTTATTTGACCGCTTTATTCCTATTCACGCTTTCTTAATGTGAGTGTAGTGTACGCTGCATGCTGTGACCGCCAAACCAAGACCCTGGAAAGCATCCCCCAGTTTGTGTTGATGTCTCGAGTGTTGGTTGAACCTTTAGTGCAAGTGACGCTGCTAGTGGCGCGTGTGGCATGTGCGTAATGCCTTTGTTGTGGGTTGCACCTTGAGTGCAAGTGGCAATGCCAGAGCTGTTAGTGGCGTGTGTGGCATGTGCGGAATGCCTTGGTCGTAGGTTGCACGTTGAGTGTAAGTGGCAATGCCAGAGCTGCTAGTGGCGTGTGTTCCAATGGCATATGCGGAATGCCTTGGTGGTAGGTTGCACGGTTTGCAAGTTAGGCTACCAGCGTGGGTTTTGGCATGTACCAATGGAACGTACGGCCAAGTTGGCCTAGGTTGCACGACTTGCAAATTAGGATACCAGCGTGCGTGTTTGGCATGTATCAATGGCACGCACGGCCATTAGGGCCACGACTAGGTAATGAAAGATACCAGCGAGCGTGTTGGCATGTGCCAATGGCATGCTCGGCCATTAGGGCCATGACCTGTTAAGAAAATCTACCAGCGATGCGTGTTGGCATGTGCCAATGGCATGCGTGGCCATTAGGGTCACGTCCTGGTAAGAAAAGCGACCAGCGGTGCATGTTGGCATGTGCCAATGTCATGCGTGGCCATTAGGGTCACGGCCTGGTAAGGAAAGCTACCAGCGATGCGTGTTGGCATGTGCCAATGGCATGCTTGGCCATTAGGGTCACGGCCTGGTAAGGAAAGATACCAGCGATGCGTGTTGGCATGTGCCAATGACATGCGTGGCCAATTTGGGTTAAGGTAAGGGTGCTTGGCTTGGCGTGGTGTGACTAGAGTAGCTAGGGCCAAGGCAAAGTGCGTTTGGCATGGCGCGACTAGCTTGGGCTAGGTGTGGCTGGCATGATTTGCCATTGGCAAAGAGGTGCGGCTAGCATGATAGGCATGCTTTGGCGCGTTTGGTGTGACTAGCATAGCTAGGGCCAAGGCAGAGTGTGTTTGGCATGGCGCGGCTAGCTTGGGGTAGGTGTGGCTGGCATGATTTGCCATTGGCACGGAGGTGCGACTAGCATGGTTGGCATGCTTTGGCGCGTTTGGTGTGACTAGCATATCTAGGGCCAAGGCAGAGTGTGTTTGGCATGGCGCAGCTAGCTTGGGCTAGGTGTGGATGGCATTATTTGCCATTGGTACGGAGGTGCGACTAGCATGGTTGGCATGCTTTGGCGCGTTTGGTGTGACTAGCATAGCTAGGGCCAAGGCTGAGTGCACTTGGCATGGAGCGGAAAGCTTGGGCTAGGTGTGGCTGGCATGATTTGCCATTGGCACGGAGGTGCGACTAGCATGGTTGGCATGCTTTGGCGCGTTTGGTGTGACTAACATAGCTAGGGCCAAGGCAGAGTGCGTTTGGCATGGCGCGGATAGCTTGGGCTAGGTGTGGCTGGCATGATTTGCCATTGGCACGGAGGTGCGGCTAGCATGGTTTGCATGCTTTGGCGTGTTTGGTGTGACTAGCATAGCTAGGGACAATGCAGAGTGCGTTTGGCATGGCGCGGCTAGCTTGGGCTAGGTGTGGCTGGCATGATTTGCCATTGGCATGGAGGTGAATTAGGGTTTTGCTCGTTGTAACCTTAATTTGAAAAAATACCCCCTATTAATTACTGACTACATGTATTAAATGTTCTAATAAATGTGTCACTGGTGACATTAGGTTATTTGGGGTTTTACGATTTTACCCTTTGTTTAAAAACCACCATCAACATTAAGTTCCCTGCTTAGATCGGAACAGGAGCTTTGTTGCGAGGTAAGCATAAGATGGTGACAGACTATCAGCAGTAAATCGTAAAAAGAATTGAGGAGGCTTGTCTGACCTTTTTATAAATAAGATTTGGAATCCTTGCCTCTGGCAGTTTTGCACAAATCGGGAGGCTGGCTCAATTGGGAAGTCAGCATCATTGAGAGACAAGAAGCTGGGCGGCATCGAGAAGTTGACGCGAGTTGGAAAACTGAGCGTGCTAGCTGGTGGGGCCGGCGCAAGGTGGGGAAGCTGATCGTGCTAGCTGGCGCGACTTGGGCGGTCATTGGGAAGTTGGCACAATTGGTGGGACCGTTGTGTCTTGGGAGATTGGGAAACTGGCGCGAGCTTGCGGGACTGGTGTAAACAAGGAGGGAGTAGGTGTTTCTACAGATAACAAAGTTTCCTTATTTTGCCTTCCTTCACGCGCGGCTTCAATCAGGGCATTATCCATGCTAAAATCTGGAAGCGTTATGTCCCTCATTACTTCATTTCCTTTTTTAAGGTTCCATATTCATACCTAACACAATTGTACCGTCTCCCTTGTTTGAGAAAAGGTTCTTCTTGTTGAGTTTCTTTCTTTGCCTAAGAGACGAATCATCCTCTAAACAGCCAGATTCTCCAAGTGAAGGCGCGAGGTCTGACTCTTGCAAAATCACCCCGACTAGGGTTATTCGGGCTAAGAAGATCATACCGGTATGTTTTCTTCTTCTTCTCTGTTCATGTTATCCTCTTTTTATATGTGTATAGATAGGATGGAACTTGATCATTTTCCCCATTTTTGTAGTGTATGATGGGACCCTCCCGGGGATGGCCGCGCCTTTAACTCTTCGGAGAAGGACTTCATAATTGGCGGAGATCAATCTTCTTCTCTTGAGGAGGCATTGGTTTGGATTGAATCTCTGTTCCATGAAGCTAGTGAAATCATTAAGGACCGCCCTTCCATCTATCCCCATGATGAACAGGTGCATGTTCGGACTTTCTTGGGTTCAGTGAGCATGGAGGAGGGGCGAGAGAACGAGGAAGAGTCTTGGCATATTGAGAAGTTTCAGTACGGCAAAGACTTTCCTCGGTCCGAGTATGGGGCGGATCGAACTGTTTCTAGATCAAAGCGACGGAAAAGCGAACGTGTGAGGCTCTTGGAGGAGAGCGCCATGATTCTTGATTTTGATGCGGATGAATTAAAAAACTTTCTTCGAAGTGTCAATGAGAAAAACTTCGAAGGAGCATATGACGGAAACGAAATAGCCTTTTAAGTTGATGCCAAAGGTGTCGTTGGTGATACCGGAGGGGTCATGGTGGCGTATGCTAGATCGGTCGTCGGGGAGGACACTGCTGCTGCTGTGGTTGCTTCAGGATGGGATGTTGAGGTCTTCGCTGCTAACACCGTTGAATGGGACCTTTGTTGCCCGAGGGATCTTGGGGGACGTTCTTGAAGATAGCCTTGCCCGAGGGGACTTGTGCTCCATCCTTCGAGGGCTAGTTCCTCCCTTTTGTTATTTCTGTTAGCTGCTTAGTTCCCCTGATGTTTTTTTTTCTTCGTAAACTCATCTTTACCTTCTTCTTCATCAGTCAACATTTTGCTTCATATATAGTTTTTGAAAGAGGTTGTTGTATGATGGCTCTGCAATGGTTTTCTGGGTTTATCTGATGTATTTCTCTGATATCTGGAGAATTTGCTTGGAAAGAGATGTATTTATGCCTCTTTTTTTTGACGGAAAAGGGAATCCCCGGGGAAAAATACAAACGGTGTATTCATCTTGGGGGGAGTACAACTACTAAGAGGAATTGTTAAAGAAAATACTAAAATGGGGAGTGACTGGGAAGTACAACATTTTAGGGATTGGAGGCCTTGAGCCATCGCGAGTGAATTATCACGCCTTCAGGTGTGTCTGCATTGATGAGCTTCCAATATCCTCCCAAAAGGGTATCCGCAACCAGATACAGCTCGTCTTCTCTTTCATTGGGCAAATCAACTTGAATATACATTTTTACTGTCATCCTCCTAACTTGAAACGAGCTTTCCTTAACCACTACATCTCCTATTGAAAACGGGTTCAGACGTCGTGCAACCGTTTGATTCTTGGCTTCGTTGGTTTCAATAGAAGTTTACAAGCTTCTTGCAAAGTGTTCAAATGGTCCAGCTTCCCATTCACGTTTCTTGACAGCGTTCGTGCGATGTCGCTAGGAGTCCCCATGACGGAATGGGGAAGGAAAGACTGGTTGTATAAAAGGTTGCTCGGTCAGACTTACTTGCATTTGAAAACCATGAGATAGCACCAACGGGTCCTCTCCAGATGTCTGGGTTCATTCAATAGTTCGTTGATGCGATAACCAGTGGGATGCTTTGTTGGAAATTCCTTCGGGCGTGGGACGTACAGAGAGGTGCACATCCAATTTCGCTTTGTTGTCGAGCACCCATAAGCGTCCCAATATCATGTCATGATCTAGTTCTTTGACAATTTGGAATTTTCTATGCGTTATAGCGTCTCCCATCTTCATCTCTAGGTTGATGTAGCCATGCGCGTTTAAAGTTTCTCCTCTCAAGTTCTTAATCACGGACGGGGAATAGGTAGCGTCTTGTTTTGTAAATCCTGCTGCCTTTAGTGTCTTGAAAGTAATGATATTGTGGTCAGAGGCCGTGTCGATGAGCTTGTCGTCAAATTCGTTACCTCTTAAACGGGACGTGGTCAACAGTCCCCAGTTCTCCTTTTTGGAAAGCTTGGGCCCCTGGCGTGGTTTCCGAGGAGAGAAAAAGTCGTTTGCCTGATACAACGCGATTGAGAGCTGCGAAAATGTCTTGGCGCTCCACATTGGAAAGATAGAGAATTTCGCATACATGTTGCATCATGGATTGTACAGTCTCGTGCACGGAGTCCCCAGAGGACCCGCAGTTTCTTATTGGGAGTGGGTCTCGATGCACTCTTTCGTCTCCTAGTTGGAGTTCTCCCACTTCTATCCTTTCTTTGAAAATATGCTTTAGTCTATTGCAATCTCTGGTCGGGTGGTGAACGAACCTGTGGTAATTGCATTACTTGGGGTTCGCCATCTCAGCCTCAGTTGGTGAACGTCTGGGAGGTGGCAGTCTGATAACATAATCTTGAACCCAGGCTTCTAGGAGGTCAATCACCTCCTCGATCGGGAAATCAAGGGTATTTCCTTCGGTCTCATGATGCTGCATGGGAGTTTTAGTGACGGTCTTTCGTGGCGGGGGTTCCCATTGCGCGGGCACTTCATGTTTTTGGCTGGTGGCTCGTAGTTGGGGCTTTCCTTTTCCCCCTTTCATTTACTATGTTCACGGAGGATGAGCCGGCATTAAATTGCTTGCTGAGGAGGCGTCTACTCCCGCGAGTTTCACGCGTGTCTTTAGTTCGATTTGGACTAGCTCTTTCCGAGAATCTTTGGTCTTTGTTGTTGCGGATCGTCTGGCGGCTTCATGGAGTTCGGAGAATATTTGGAAGCGCAAGTTCTCTAGAAAGGCGCGGTAAATAGGAACCATACCATTGATGCACGCGTTCACCGGTTGTTGCTCGGTCACGTTTGGGTCGTGACGGTCGAGTGCTTGAACCCCCGAACCTTTTGACGAAATCATTCGGATGTTCTTTATCCCACGGTACATTCTTCCGAGGTCCGAGAAAGTAACTTGTTCGGACACGAAGAATTTATTTCTTGTAAAACGCGGTGACCATGCTACTCCGGTTGGGAATGCTATTCGGTGGGATCTTTGTTGTACCATGTATACGCCCTTCCAGTAAGTGATTTTGAGAATTACCTTAAACGAAGAACGTGATTATATTCATGTTTACCTAGGGATTCCAGGAAACGGGAGACATGCTCATGTGCACTCCCGGTACCATCGTACATGGTGAATTGAGGAGAAGAGTACCCCCTTGGGAGAGGGATTCTCTTCATTTCGGATGGTAAGGGGATTGGTGATGATGCACGTCCAATTCATCATTCTTGATTCGGTTGCGGAGAAGTTTTTCCAGATCTTCTCGCGTGACGAATTTGGGCGGCTGATTTCTTTCCAACAAGATTCTAGCGCGAGTTTCCTCATTTGTGGAGGCGTGCTCTGCCGAGGTGCTGGCGTCGGGGTTGTTGGAGACGTTCCTAAGCGGCTCTGGAGGACGCGACTCACGTGGTAGTCGCTCTGTCAGGGACTTGAGAAAGACGAGTACCTCATTCTGCGTTGAAACCATATCCGTCTGGGCTCTGGAGAGCATCTCCTATCGTTCCGTCAAATCAGCGATAGTGACATAAGGACGACTTCCTCTGGTCCCTCCGGTCTCTCGTCTCGTCGGCGGGGTAGTTGGAACCTTAGTTGTGGTCGGAGGCGCCATGCTAGACGAAGCATTAGGGGCCGCAGCGGCGGCTCTGGCCCTGGTGATTGGTGGCGTGACACCCGAAGAGATATTTTCGTTGCCGTGATTAGAGGGTTGTGCAGAGACACTAGAGGAGGCAGCGGCTCTGGCCCTGGTGATTGGCGGTGTTACGCTTGAGGGAGTGCATTCGATGTTACTATAGTCAGTAGGTGATGCAACAACGTTATTGGGAGAGACGCTAACATCAGGGATGTGTTATGTCTTTGGTATTCTCGGCCGCTCAGGACTGAGTTCCACCATGTTGGGATTTGACGTTCGGGAAACTAAATCAGGAGTCGGAGTTGGTATTGTAACCGATAGATCAATCCTCCCGCTGTGGTCGCCAATTGTTTATGGGTAAAAATAGTTTCCGCCGATTTTGGTAAATACGGTAGGTGAGTGAGAAACTAGTTTAAACCCTAAACAAATGTGCTGCACGTGAGCACTTTCTAGATTCGAGAGATCAATCTGTACAAGTCCGGCCAAAACCAAGAAATGGCCATTCCAGACTTGCTTCGGTCACAAAGTGGAGGAGAAGGGTTGATTTGGGAAGGGAAGCAAAGAAAGGTGTTGAGACCAGAATAATTCTAGGAGAGTAGTGTCTCGACTTGTATCAAAAAGTGAAAGCTTCGGAGGCTTGCAAGAGATGAAAGCTTTTTGGAGAGCTTGCAAAGTTGCATTATCTGAGAGTGTTGTGTTTTTCTCCTGACCGAGACTTGTTGTCTGGTGGAAATAGGTAAGGCCTATTTATACAAGTCGAGATTGAAACGTACCCTGGCCTCATGAAGGAAGAGAGTAAAGGGTGAAACAATGGGAGGAGGTGGTAACCGCATGGTGTTTATGGGTGAAAACTTTTTCACCATTATTTCCTCATTTATTTGACCGCTTTATTCATATTCACGCTTTCTTAATGTGAGCTTAGTGTATGTTGCATGCTGTGACCGCCAAACCAAGACCATGGAAAGCATCCCCTATTTTTTGTTGATGTCTCGAGTGTTGGTTGCACCTTGAGTGCAAGTGGTGCTGCTAGTGGCGCGTGTGGCATGTGCGGAATGCCTTTGTTGCGTGTTGCACCTAGAGTGCAAGTGGCAATGCCAGAGCTGCTAGTCGCATGTGTGGCATGTGCGGAATGACTTGGTGGTAGGTTGCACGTTGAGTGTAAGTGGCTATGCTAGAGCTGCTAGTGGGGTGTGTGGCATGTGCAGATTGCCTTGGTGGTAGGTTGCACGTTTACAAGTTAAGCTACCAGCGTGGGTTTTGGCATATGCCAATGGCACATACGGCCAAGTTGGCCTAGGTTGCACGGCTTGCAAGTTAGGCTACCAGCGTGCATGTTTGGCATGTGTCAATGGCACGCACGGCCATTAGAGCCACAGCTAGGTAATGAAAGCTTCCAGCGAGCATGTTGGCATGCTCGGCCATTAGGGCCACGGCCTGGTAAGAAAAGCTACCAGCGATGCGTGTTGGCATGTGCCAATGGCATGCGTGGCCATTAGGGTCACGGCCTGGTAAGAAAATCTACCAGCGATGCATGTTAGCATGTGCCAATGGCATGCGTGGCCATTAGGGTCACGACCTGGTAAGGAAATCTACCAGCGATGCGTGTTAGCATGCGTGGCCATTAGGGTCACGACCTGGTAAGGAAAGCTACCAGCTATGCGTGTTGGCATGTGCCAATGGCATGCGTGGCCAATTTGGGTCAAGGTAAGGGTGCTTGGCTTGGCGTGGTGTGACTAGCGTAGCTAGGGCCAAGGCAGAGTGCGTTTGGCATGGCGCGGCTTGCTTGGGCTAGGTGTGGCTGGCATGATTTGCCATTGGCACAGAGGTGCGGCTAGCATGGTTGGCATGCTTTGGCGCATTTGGTGTGACTAGCATATCTAGGTCCAAGGTAGAGTGCGTTTGGCATGGCGCGGCTAGCTTGGGCTAGGTGTGGCTGGCATGATTTGCCATTGGCACGGAGGTGCGGCTAGCATGTTTGGCATGCTTTGGCGCGTTTGGTGTGACTAGCATAGATGGGGCCAAGGCAGAGTGCGTTTGGCATGGCGCGGCTAGCTTTTGCTAGGTGTGGCTAGCATGATTTTCCATTGGCACGGATGTGCGGCTAGCATGGTAGGCATGCTTTGGCGCGTTTGGTGTGACTAGCATAGCTAGGGCCAAGGCAGAGTGCGTTTGGCATGGCACGGCTAGCTTGGGCTAGATGTGGCTGGCATGATTTGCCATTGGCACGGAGGTGCGGCTAGCATGGTTGGCATGCTTTTGCGCGTTTGGTGTGACTAGCATAGCTAGGGCCAAGGCAGAGTGCCTTTGGCATGGCGCGGCTAGCTTGGGCTAGGTGTGGCTGGCATGATTTGCTTGAAACGGAGGTGCGGCTAGCATGGTTGGCATGCTTTGACGCGTTTGGTGTGACTAGCATAGCTAGGGCCAAGGCAGAGTGTGTTTGGCATGGCGCGACTAGCTTGGGCTAGGTGTGGCTGGCATGATTTGCCATTGGCACGGAGGTGAATTATGGTTTTGCTCGTTGTAACCCTAATTTTGAAAAAAAATACCCCCTATTAATTACTGACTACATGTATTAAATGTTCTAATAAATGTGTCACTGGTGACATTAGGTTATTTAGGGTTTTACGATTTTACCCTTTGTTTAAAAACCACCATCAACACTTGTATACATTCGGTCCATAAATGCCGCTGTTGACATTATAATAACAAAGCTAATACTCCCTCTAAATGTAAGATAGGTAGATTTTTCAATCCGCACGTCTTTGTTATTCCCATTATCATATGATATGCTGCTCCCCCTTAGTCTATGCTTTACTCTTTCGTTAGATAAAACATTTAAGCACTATTGTCCTTTCCCTTAGTGATACCAATCAATATAAATCAATTCCAATATCACTTATTTACTCCATATGTTTCTCCCCCCTTTTTGTCACAAAATGACAAAGGTACGAGCAAATAAAAGACAAACTGAAAGGATCTTACAAATCTCGCAAGACTTGCAAACCTATAAGAGTTAAGCACGAGGGTTCCACAAACCATTTTTGATAACCAATATCAAAACCGAAACTACAAAGTAATTTTGTTTTGATATGTTACCAAGGAAACAATTGCCTGAAGCAATTTTCCCTAATAGTTTAGCAAACCAAAAATCGACTAAGCACCTTAGTTCCTTTGCTAAACCGATTGTACAAATACAATCGCTTATTCGATAAGACCAAAATAAAGATAACTCTATTTTTATCATCAGGTTCTAATTATCCATATAACTTAGACCTTTCACTTTTAAACAAGACGAGTACTAGGTTAGCTAACTAGCATTTTTTGTTAAGGCATTCGATTAGACTTGAATAACTGAAACCTCCACTTTGATAAGTCTAACTAAGATCATAATTAACTTAGTTTCTCTTATCCAGAATCGAATTGGACTAAACAATTCATCCCGAAACCTTTTATTTTGTTAAGCCATAAACAATTCATACAAACCAAATAAATCAACTTGTGTAATTATTTACCTCAACCGGAAGCAATTGAAACAACATAGACATTAAAGCACCACAATTGCACCGAAAATTTGTAAGCCTAAACGATTGATACCAAACAATAAAGCAAGATAACAATAGTTTTTCTTAACCGGAAACAATTGAATCACACACACATCCATACACAAGCAATGGAATAAAACATCAATTGTACCGAAATTTTGTTGAGGAACAACAATAAATATACGCAATAAAATCAGGTTTTTCTTAAATAGGAAAGCGATTAACTAACAAACTCATTACCTCAAATTTCACATCCACTTCTCCAATAATGTTTGCAACTTCTTTCCAGGGAGAATTGATACCGAAATATCATTATGTTGTCATCCTCATGCAAGACAAAAGAATAACAACAACCACCCTTTACCAGAGAAAGGTTGAAAACCAGTTTCAACTATTGCAAGCAAAAGTTGAAAACCCCGAAACACATATATGCTTTTATGCTAAACCAAATGATTCAACATATTGTGACTTTTTCACATATTGTTTCAATCAGAACCCCTCATAATCCTTTGATAATGCCTACTAACATGGGATAAAACTTAATCCTGCTAAACCAAAAAGTCACCCAAACCATAAGGGTTCACAACATATGAGATTGAATATCAAGGTCATGAAAACCAAAATCAAGCATCCCATAATCATACATAGCAATAATATAAAGCTATCACAAAAAACTATCACAAAAAAAAAACTATGTATACCAAAAACTATCACAAGAAAAAGCTATGTAAACCAAAAATATCACAAAAAAAATATTATAAACCAAATAATTGTATTCATAATAATAGTTTTATTCATAATAAACTAAAACAATTAATGAAAGAGATCAAAAACTGATGTCTATTATTTTTGCAACTTAGTCCTTCATATCAGTACTAAATGAAGGCAAATTATTACTTTCAGTCTTCAGCTTGTGAATTTCTTCAAGTAGAAAACCTTGTTGCTTGACCAGAATTTCTTGCAGGTGAGAAATTTTCGTGAAGGATTCTGCAAGAACATGTAATTATGTCTTTGATTGAACACAGAAGTGTGTCAATGCTTCAATACACTGATCTTTCTTCAGCATATTCTCTCTTTCCTTCTTGCTAAGCCAATCTCTCTTTTTGATTTTATTCTTAATATCAAGAGAAGATGCAGACTTATTCTTAAGTTGATCTTTTTGATCTAGCATCTTACCAAGAGAAGATGTTGGATCCAGACTCATGGTTCGGACAAGGAATGACCAAAGAATGAGACTGATCTTTTTATATTTTTCATACTTCCGAAAATATAATATTCCTATACATACGACTATCTTAAATATTTTCAAATACTAGATTTTATTTCAATAACCTACACATAAGTGCCTTGATTGTTCTTCTTCCTCACACAAAACTTGGCACACATGGTAAGGAAAGAATTCTAATACCGATCAGGTCGTATTAGTATGAGATTTTCTCTCATTATGGAATTTTGAACAACCAGAGTGTTCTAGATCTAGTATCAAATGAGAAATTTTCCTCACGTTACCTTGAACTAAAGAAGTATCTTGAGCTTGACTTGAGTTTCCTATGCAACTTTTAGAAACTCTGTTTTTGAGACAGTTTTTGCATATTATATTATTTTTCCCTTTACCATTAGATGATTTAATAACATCGGAAGACATGTCCATTTTTAAAATGGGTAAATCACTAATGGAGGAGGAAGGAATAAGACTGACAACTAATGCAATATTAGCTATTTCATCTTCTTCAGAATCATATGAATCAGAGCTCTCATCTAGAGTTACAGCCAGAGCCTTGCTTCCAGTGTATTTATTAAGATTGGGGCAGTATTTAGCAATATGACCAAACCCTTTACACTTAAAGCACTGCGGCTGATATTCATCATCTCCTTCATGATCCTTTTTGGTAGGAACTCCATCATGTGGACAAGAAGATCGATGAGTATCCTTTATGAATCTCTTATTTCGTTTCTTTAAGAGATCTCGAAACTGTCTAGTAATCAATGATAATGATTGTTCAATTTCATCATCAGAATTTTCTGCAATCTGTTCATCTGAATCATCCATCTGTCTATTCTTCTCCATTGGAGCTTTCAGAACTTTGCAGCTTTAAAAGCGATTCCTTTTGTTTGAATAGACTGTGATTCATGATCAAAGATCTTTAACTTTCCAACAAGTATGCTTCGTGAGAGAGTTGAAAGATCATTTTCTTCTATGATTGCATGCTTCTTAGAATCGTATTTAGGTGGAAACGATCTGAGGATTTTGCACACTATATATTTTTCGGAAATAGACTTTCCAAGGGAGAAAAAAGAATTAATTATCTCAGAGAATTTAAGATGAAACTCTTCAAAAGTGTCGTTGTCATCCATTCGAAGGTTTTCCCAATCAGACATAAGAGTTTTAGGTCTAGCTTCTTTCTCTGAAGTGTTTCCTTCGAATACGATCTGAAGATTATCCCAAGCTTCTTTCGAAGTTTGACATGTTGATACATGATGTTGTAGATCACGACTTACAACATGTATTATAGCATTCAAACACTAGTGGAAAACAGCCGATTTAAGATAGTCAGGTAGTGTCGTTTTAACGAGTTAAACGGCACTTTCGAATCTTCTTGAAAGTGCCGCAGATTCAGTGTCTTTTTCTGGAACGACACTTTCTGAGTGCCCCTGAATTACGATGCTTTTTGAGTGCCGCTACGCACGACACCTGGGTATCGTCGTAGATTTGATTTTTAAATATAAAAAAATTAGTCAGATCTGGCTGGTGACTCAGATTATTCTTCTCAAATTTGAAATAAATCTGATTCAAATTCAAATTGTACTAAAATGAAACTCAAATCAAACTGAAATTTAAATGACAATTCAAATTCAAATTCAAATGACAATTACTCAAGTTCTCAAATTCAGGTGAAATTCAAATTCTCAAATTCAAATTCTATATAGAACCTGATTCGTCTAATACCAAATGACAGCTCGATTACATTGAATCGTACTCGTAAATTTAGTACAAAATCATTACAAAAAACTTCTAATTATTAATGTTTCTTAAGTGATACAAGTCCTGGGAATTTCAACAACAGCTTTAGTCATTAGGATCTTGGCACTAGCTTGCGTGAGAGCAGAACTGTAGACTCACAACTCTTTCAACCATTTCTACATCCAGCAGGAGCAACGATCTTATACCATCAGCCATGACATCAATTAGCCTTATGATACCGCCGGGAACAGAGTGTAGAGCATCGATGAAGGTATAAAACTACATTCGAAGAAGAGTAAGTCGGACCTTATATGCTAGGTTTACATGACTTCAAATCAAACATAATATACACAGAGGTGGTCTAATATTCCCATCATCAAGACAACAACAACAACAACATTTACATGACTTCATTCCTAACATCAATATGGAGATGAACAAATAAACCATATATAGGCAGTGAAAACCATAGGCATGATGAGTATGCAAAGACACATACCTCGAAAAACATTGTGATTGAATATCTACAACCCACATTCACTAGTTCCGACAAAGATCAACAAGTGAATGAATCTCCATATGCATAAAGAAGATAAAAAAATAACAACAAATAAACAGGGATTGAACGAGCGTTATTACCTAAGCATCCCCATCCGAATATTCATCATCTGCACATTCAGCTACTGCTAGTTCCTAGCAGTATCAAGAAGGGAATGAATATCCATGTACATAAAGAAGATAAAAATAATCTAAAACCACTTCCTCATCAACCAACTCATGGTTTTGTTGGAATCGTTACAGTGTAATGTGAATTATATTCTAAATACATTAAATGCACAAGGTGCGTAAACATGAGAAAATTTCTTGATTGATGAACCGGTTGCCACAACCATAACCATAAACATGTGCAACATATAAACTCTCGTTGTCTTGAGCTATTCTAGTGCATATTGGATCAAACACAAAAATTATTCTCTAAAGATTCCAAGAATGACTAACTGGTTTTATTTCATGTTCACGACATTGAGATCTCGATACAATTGTTCCAATGACCGTAATCTACTAAGTTAAGGAAAAGTTGTCACACAAACCTAACATTTTCTAACTATTGGTTTAAGATCAAACTCCTAATGTACCTATATATCTCTACGGTGGAAGGAAGATAACAACTCTTATTAGCTAGCGAGAAAAGGCAAGCCCCAGTACAGAGTGGGCTATTTCAAAATCATCATCTCTTCAAAGTTCTACTAGAGAATGATCAAGTATCAACTGGTTTATGAGTAGAATCTCACCCATCAGCTTCATCAAGTAAAAGAGGCATATAATTGACATGGATAATGAGGTCTTCACTAACTCGCGTCACAACACAACTAGAGCACCCAGAATCCAGTACAAGACTCTTAATTCTACAGCACAAACATATATAACAGCTGCAAAATCATAATCCAAAGAACCTGAGAATTGACTCGACGGGCCATATGGGACAACAATGAGTGAATGACTTTACCAAGTCACACTTCCTCAAAGGGAGGAAACAAAAACAAACTTATTGAACTGTAAAAAAGAAGCAGACGGCGACACTAGTCCAGATAAATATACAGGACAACATGTTGTGATTATATAACCCCAAAGAGTATCTTAATTGCAAAGTCTATGTAAGTTTGCATTACTGTTCAGCAATTAACGCATGTATGGTAAGAAGAAAAGAAGCTTTCATTGAAAGGGACAAACATTTTATTGAAACGTGCATTATTACCTGAGCATCTACATCCGAATACTCATCATCTCCCTGAAAGCATCAAGAAGTGAATGAATGTTCAAATCTCTTTCACATAAAGAAGATTAAAAAATAAACAAGTCCTGAAACAATGCATTATTACCTGAGCAATTCCACTCCAATAATCATCATCTCCAACCGTTTCTGAAATCAATGGAGCATCACTAGAGGTTGCAGTGAAGACATATGGATCTTCAAAAGCATTCATATGGGGGTCTGATCTTATAGGAGATTCCAAAACCAGATTCCAATGCTTTCTTGTCAAATCGCTGCAGTAAAAAACTTGGCTAGCTTGAGAAGCATGAATGAACGGCTCGTCTTCTTCCTTTGAGCTTCTCGCAAACTTTTCAAAATTGACAAACCTCAACTTTGTCTCTCGATCCACATATGATCCGTGTACTTTGTCTTCCACTCGCGCCCAATCACAATAAAATACAACTTCTGTGAAAACTCCGTAGTCTAGTTCAAGTATCTTTTTCAGAATGCCGTAGTATGTAGTATCGTCATCGACAAGGTTAGTATCCCTGGAACTTGCTCTAAAGCTGGTGCAAGCATTCATTGTGACTCCACTATTTTGTGTAGTCAAATGTTTTTCTGCATCTGCTGTGTAGAAAAGATAGCCATTAATACAATATGAATTATACGAAACTGTGCGGAACGTCGGCCCAATTGCGAGCCTACGAAAATCTGTCATTGGAGTGCCTTCAAGTTGTCCTCTTAACCATGGAATGTAGTCCATAGTTTCCGTCCTTCCCCTACGAGTTTGGTTAAGATTAGAAACATACGCATTATATTTCCTGTCAAATAACAAAGACATTGGTAAGTGTATTGTATTTCCTATCAACTGACTAAGACATTGATAAGTGGATTTTCTTTTATAGTGCAATGAATTGATTCAAACAGAAACCAACTTATTATTTACTTACGCTTCCCATTCAGTATTTTCATCTGAGTGTCTCAATATCCATAGACGAACTTGATCATACTCTAAGGTGGTTAGCTCATATGGTTTTCCCTGTGAATCACAAGGGTATGGACCTTCGTAAACATCATCGGGCATTAATATCTTTCCACGACACTTATAAGACTTTTTCTTTCCCTTATGAACGAACTCCATGCATTGGCGCGCTCCTTCAATGACCTCATACTGTTTTTGAATAGACGCTTCTATATAATTTTTGTTGCGGCCATAAACCTTGTAGGTTCTCATCATCCTGCACATGTGATAATAACCAAGTATATGTAAGTTTTCTGATTTCATAAAATAACAAAAACGGTATTAGTAACTAAATGATTGTACCTCTCAAAAGGGTACATCCACCTAAACTGAACAGGCCCCAATAAATGTGCCTCTTCTGCCAAGTGTACGACAACATGAGTCATACTAACAAAAAAAGCAAAGGGAAGTATATTTCAAACACACATAATGACTCCACTACACGTTCATGCATTAGACGAAGCTCAAAGACGATCAATAACCTTAGAACAAAGGACTTTGAAAAACAACGATAAGTGTCGAGCGCGCCTCACGTAAAGGCTTATGTTTTTTAAAACCATGCATTAGAAAAATAGGCATCGGACTCGCATAAGAATGTGATAGTCATGGGATTTGAGACCCTTCAATTGAAACTCTTTCAAACATACTTTCTTTCTCCGATTCCACTTTGTAACCAATTGGTACTTTCAATGTGCTAAGAGTTTTGCAGATAACTTTCCTTTCGTAATCGGACAAGCGATAAGGTGCATGGGGGCCACCAATTTTCCATTATTTTCCTTCAACCACAATCTAGGCTTCAACTTCAAGCAGATTTTAAATCTTTGCGCTACTGGAACCCAATCCTTCGACTTATCCTTATGGTTCATAAACGTTCCAAACAAATTCTCTGCAAAGTTCTTTTCCACATGCATGACATCCACATTGTGTCGAACATGTAGAAACTAATGAATAAATTAAGTTAAAAAACATTAGAAACAGTAATAACATATTGTAAACTAAATGTAAAATACTTAGAATAGGTCAGGCTAACAATACCTTCCAATATGGGAGACAAAATAAGTTCGATCTCTTCGACCACGGCGACTTAATCTTGACTGGCCGCTTTACCAACTTCCCAAATTCTTTATCTGCGGTTGCGGTCTTCTCGAACAAATCGACGCCACTCAAACGGCTTGGTGCACGGCCGTAATCCTGCTTTCCGTTGAACTGAGACTTCTGTCGTCTATAAGGGTGATTCCTATCTCTTAGAAACCTTCTGTGACCCATATAAGCATACTTTTTTCCCCATTTTAACCTTAAAGCCTCTGTATTTTCTCCACACACAGGACAACCAAATTTTCCAGAAGTTCGCAGACCCGAAACATGGGCATATCCCGGAAAGTCATGTATGCACCACAATAAGATTGATCTCATTGTGAAGTAAGTCTTTGTATGCGCATCATATGTTACCTTTCCGTCTGACCATAACTCAAGCAACTCGTCAATCAAAGGCTGTAAATACACATCTATGTTATGGTTAGGACCAGTTGGACCAGGAATCAGCATTGTTAACATGGTGAAATCTTTTGAAGTGCATACTTCTGGTGGAAGATTATAAAGAACAATCATGACGGGCCAGGTACTGTGCGTGCTCATCATCCCGAAAGGGTTAAAACCATCCGTTGCTAGTCCCAGACGCACGTTTCGTTTCTCTTGTAAAATTCAGGCCACTTTCGATCTATAGCCTTCCACTGAGAAGAATCTACCGGATGTCGCATGTGTGTAGCACTTTCCACAACCTTAGAATACCAAATCATCAGCTCAGCTATCCAAGGCACACTATACATTCGCTGTAACCTCTCCGTAATTGGAAAATATCTAAGTATCTTTACCGCCACCTTTCTTGTAGTTGGAATACTCCCTTCTGGCGGCTTTTTCCATCTACTTTCCTTACATTTAGGACACTCCTCTAAATCAGCATAATCCTTCCGATAGAGAATGCAATCATTAATGCAAGCATGGATAATTTGGACCGGCAACTGAAACGGTTTAATCATATCCTTAGCTTTCCTACAATTATCAGGTAATGTATTCTCAGCCGGTAAAATGGTTTTCAAATATCCCAATAACTCAGTCATGAAAACATCAGAACATTGATACCTTGCTTTCATACTAAGCAACTCAACTGTTGCCGACAATTTTGTATGTTCAGGACTACAACCTGGATATAAGGGTTGCGCAGCATCTTGTACCCTTTTACTGTAATTGACATCAGCTATATCTTGACTATTACCACCAGAACCATCTTCCACATCAGCACCCGGGGGACAATCATCATTGTTATGGCAGTTTTCAAAGTTATCGACACCAACTGCACGTCCTAATGTCTCAGTAAACAAATCGTGGATTCTCGAAACAGGAACATCTTCATTCACAACATAATTAGCGAGTAAAGGAGGAGGAGCTTCAACATTGAAAACATGATCACTAGGTTGCTCTCCGTGATGGATCCATGTTTGGTATGTTATATCAAATCCATTCTCAAGAATATCCCCATGTACATCTTCTAGAGATTTAGGTAAACAATTGTAAATTTTACATTTCATGCAAGGACATCGAACTTCATCACTAGCTTCACCAAGACTGTCTCTTGTAAATTGGATAAAGGATTGCACACCGGCAACCCATCGAGGTGAATACTTAGGTGCATAAATCCAATCTTTACTTGGAGGAACAACACGACGTCGAGACATCTGCATAACAAAAGAAATCATAAATTAATTTCTGAAATACAACAACAATTTGCGAGTAATGCATGAATCAGAACCAAAAAAAGTGTTTGAACTATTTTCAAACAGATGTAATAAGTGGTTCATGTGTTCAACTACAATTATCATTGATACGGGCATAAGCAATGAGCTCTAATTTTCACTAGTTTTATGAACTGGCATGATGCAGACATACAACTTTAACCAAATACCAGAACACACCATAAGTGTCTTCAAAACACAAAAGCTTGCACAAGGAGAACGAATATCTAATATAATTTTTTGCAAATACTAGAACACACTAAACTAATTAGCTTTCAGTGACGGAAGGGCTTGTATATTAGAACACACTACACACTAAACTATTGCAAATACTATAATTTTTTGCAAATACTAGAACACACTACAAACAAAGCCTAACGAAGATCAACTACCTGGATTTTTGCTCCAGATCTTATCTGTAAGGATTTAATCGTTTCACCTCCCTTGCCAATGATCAAACCAACCTGTATATAAATTGTGCTTGTATATTAGACACAGTAAAGATACCCACGAATTTCGCATTCTAATTTACTAAAAAAAACAGCAACAAGGACCAAACCTTCTCATTTGGGACTTCTATCTGAATTTAATTCAACACGTCTGGTTGTTGCATATCTATCGCCTTCAAAGTATCTCTTGTAATTTGAATATTAGCTCCTGAATTATTCTGCAATAACCGAATTGTCTCCCCAGCTTTGCCTATAAGAACACCAACCTGCCAAGAACGATTAAATTTTCATTTGTCAGGATTTATACAACACTTCACTATTTTTAGTCAAATTATTGCTGATATGTAAATGATAGAACCCCTCAATTCCTGTTTTTTAGTCAAATTATTGGTGCTATATAAATGATAGAACCCCCAATTCGACAATTTTAGTCAAATTATTGATGATATATACATTTGTATCACTAGATTACTAATTTTTTGACCTAATTAAACAAAACCCCTAAAGAAATAGAAAAATTATTTATTACCCTAATAAATT
>JAJJWW010017592.1:0-86176 GCA_023531295.1 Papaver armeniacum
TTCTATGTGAAATCTTCACCTTTACCCATACCATAATCACAACATTCATACGATTATGTCGATGTCATATATACGAAGTTCAAAGATAAGCGTTATCGCCTAATCATTCTAACACTATGATCGTACGATCATGTCTTACTACTAGAGTATAATCATTCACACCAGATGAGTTAATACTTACTAGCACGCATCATATGTAACGTTGTCACGAGAGCTGTCCAATCTGGATATGGCAGCGACGACCGTATATTGCTGGGCCCACTTTGATAATGCACATGGTCTCGTATTCTATGACCGCCAGTGGTAGAATAGTTCACTACCTTAGCGCGGCTACATGCTGGCGGAATATCCACAGTGACTGGTGGTAATGGCTGCTTAGGAGAATAGTTCCACGCGGATGAACCAATGTATTATTAACGAACTTGGATGATGAATCATTATTGTTGATGAGTTTATCAGTGGTGGACTTCTTTGTCGGCTACTTTATATTGAAAAAATGTGTAGAAACAAACCATTAGTTACTCATCTTTTAAATGCAAACCGTAAGAAGTAACAGTTTTTGTGAATACGCTTTAAAGAGAGAAAGTTGGAATTGGAGGCTATATTGGTTCATCAAAAGTCTGCGTCAGATATGATTAAGAAGATTATACTTTTTGTATTTATCAATAATCTTTTTTGTTATTATTGCTTTTTTATATGTAGGTGAACAACTTTGATATGTTCATAAGGTAATAGGTAAACATAAGTCAGGTTGGTATGGGGAGATTCTTATGCAAATGTGCACAGAGGGGAAGTATAACATTATTTAACTGTTGCATTTGTTGTTGATGGTGTTAGACTTTGAATGTTAATATATACTTTTTGTGAATTTTTACTTTTATGTCTCGTGTAGTTTTAATTTCTATGTGTTTTGGTTGTGTAGATATAGAAAGTGACTGATTGGTTTACTTTGACAATGAAAAGACATTGAGAATATCAATCCACAGTAATTTTGCAGCTGCTAGTATTGAGTTGCAGATTATGGATATAGTTTTGTATAGTTCACACCACCTTTCTTGCAGGTATAATGTTTAATGATCAAGCATCGTCGGTGGATTATGTCGTTGGTGACCTTCATCTCTCGGTAAGTCTATTTTGTGATCTTCTTGACATGATGCACAACCATGTCTTTCCTGTTCTTTATGTTATCTACGCTTCAGATCTAAGAAATTCTTGTATTTACTTTTCAAGTAACGAATGGCGAAAGGAGATGATGTAGTTCGTAAGAAGAAGAACAAGTCTTAAGAAAACGACTTAATGTCGACCCTTCAGCCGTTCTACACGTATTGTTCTGGTATTATTCCGTTTAAACAGAGACGAAATCAAGAAAACACTGCGCACATAGTGGAGGTACTTGTTACAAATTTTTCATTCATTTATATCCAAAATTAGGGATTAGTCAACATGGGTTTGTGTTTACTGCTAGGACATTTCATTGGATTTTGGATTACCGTAGTGTGGTTGCTTAAGATGTTGACTTTGGATTACCTAAGGTCATTTGCTCAGTAGATAGAAATTAGTGGTTCACCTTTTCTATGTGGTATAGATATTTTCTGATTGCTGTGCTGCTAGTATTTTCTTAGAACAAATTTGTAATGTGTGATTGCTAACAAGTCCGAGAGCTTTATTTCTTAGTAGTATTCTTTGTATGTTCTCATTCTTGCGATATGGTATGCGAGAGTTTTTGCATCTCTATTCTAAAAGCATTATTTTCTTGTTTATAGGTGAAGCGATTATAAAGAATGTCGAGGACAAGCTGATATTGAATAAAGTAAATAAGTGGATCTGGTAAACTTATTGGTATGTTGGACCTCTTATATTTTTGGAGTGATAAAAGAGTTATCCGCCTATACTTAGCATTTATGGATCATCGCTGACAACTTGAACCAACATGAACGGCAAGTATCATATAGCAGCGTTATTTTTGTCTTATATGTTTGGATGATAAGTCATCCGCCATACTTACTTGATTATGACATACACATGCTTAGCAGTTATGGCTCATAGACTTGCTGAAGAAATTGGATTGAATGACTTCTTTTGAATGTTGGAATGTTAAATTGGATGGATGACTTCTTTTGAATGTTAGAATGTTAAATTGGATTGAATGACTTCTTTTGAATGTTGAAATGTTTGAATTGGATTGTAGTGCAACAGTTACCTAGGGATAAATACTGCGGGGGGGTAAAATGAAAGGGAGGGAACATTAATATTGACCATGATCAATAAAGTGACTTTTTTTTTGGTAACAAAAAAGATTAGTAGCAGCAAAGAAGTGTCACTAATTTTTACCAGGATAGTAGGAATCAATCAACGTTGACCTGGTCAAACAATTAGTAACCCTGGTAAATATTTAGACCCGAAAATTCTTGGTTACTAAATTTTTTTACTTGGTCGGTCAATGAGACTTGTCGCGTCAACTTAGTCAATGTATTTGTAACCAAAAAAAAAAAAAGCGATTGGGGCGTCGATTCACGAATTTTCATTTAAAGTGGCGGTGGAATGTATGTTGCGATGCGTCACAACCCCAAATCCATAACGGTGACATGTTGGTTCTGAATATTTGTTACACATCTCGTTGTAACGGTATTTGTGCGTCACAACTCCATTTCGTGACTGAAATAGTGTGTTACAAAACGTAATATATGGTGTAGTGGTAGCTTGGTTGTCATAGTGTCTATATTGGTTAGTGAACGCCGATACGAACTTCTCTTTGTGAGGATCCAACCAATTATCAAACAAATACTTCATAACACTTGGATAACCTCTTTTCCAATGAGCCACTAACATATGAGCTCTATCATATTCATCCGGTGATAGAATAGGTCAGGCTCTCATCCGTTTTGAAACTTTCCCATTTTAGTTCGTGACTTGTCATCGTTCTTAAATTTTCTCTTTGGCTTCATCTTGTTTATGTAACGGTAGTTTCTTTATTCTATCCATTTCGCTTTATCGGGTTGGACGGACAAAGACGCATGCACTTAGTTTCAATACTTTTCCCTGAAGTGGGCGATGTGAAGAAGGTTATGAGCTTAGGAAAACCCTCCTTATTGCATTCATCAAAGCTTGCTCCTTGTGGGTAATAATCACCTTTGGAGTATATCCCTCACGTAGAATAACTTCACTTGTTTTAGTGCCCACACATAGCCTATCTTCGAGGCTCATCTTTCAAAAGCAAAACCAACACTAAAAGGAGCATTGGTAAAGTTTGCTGACAATGTTCAGCAACGACATCTCAAAATTGTTGGTTTTGTATGTGCAATCATTAGAAGCACTTGATGAAACTGTAGTGCCAACTTCACAAACTGAAAGGGATTAGACAATAAAAGATGTCTTATTCGTCCTTTCTCATCATCATCGTGGAAAACCGAGTAATTATGCAGCTCCCCCAAATTCCTTAATTGTTGCATTTCGTTCCTTTGTTCCCATTTCTTAGCCTTGATTTTTTTCTTGCATTGTAGATGTTATCCAAGTAGAAGCATTTTGTGGGTTTCTTTCCTTTAAGTGGCGAGGATATCAACGGAGCTTTATACGAATTTGTGTCAATGATTCTACGATCTTCTCTTCTTCTTCATAAGGCGTCAACATAAGCGTGTGATAGCAAACTCTCGGTATAGGGTGGTTATGACTACCACATACAACTTTCTCCAAAAACCACCTTTTTGCCACGTTCTTTTAAGCGAAGCTTGAAGGGGCATCGGGTCTTCTTGCGAAAGTAGTATTCTTCCTCTTTGTCTTTGCTACTTGCAAGGTATCCTTTTTGCGTGACTTGTATGTTGTCCACTACACTCGCAAACAATTTGAAAGGAACGATCACTAGTGGTACCATTACAAACTATGATACACATAATCAACTTTCCTCGTTCTCTAGCCAACTTCTTTGCATCGTCTTTCTCCTTCCATGTCTCCTCGGTTAAATAGTGAGAGCTAGAATCTTTGGTGAGAAGTTCATTTGCTAAAGGTTGATCATCCATTATAGGAGGATACATCAGCGACACTGGACAAAAATATACCAACATTAGTCTAAACGAGGCAATAAAACGAAAACATATATGAATATACGGTTGGTAACGAAAGAGAATAAACAAATCGTAAAACGATTCACGGTTGGTAACTGTCATCCTCAACATCTAGTAAATACATCACAAAGAATAGTAAAACACATTATGAGTTAAATATAGGTTGGTAACTAAAAATTCACCAATCTATAGTAATCTTTGTGTCGGTTGTATCGATTTATACATTAGTAAGTAACTTGTCACGATAAATAATCACATGCCAGGGATAAACGGTTGGTAACTAATGGACGTACTTAGTAAGTAAATATTGTACGGTTTGTAATCCAACAAATTTTACCAACAAAAAGCCGGTATAATTTAGGTTTTCCCAATTCAACTGATTTGGTTGGTAACAACATATTTATGTAATAGTAACATGTAGTTACGGTTGGTATTATGCTAAAAGTCAAGTATGTTCTTGAAATTTATAAAAATTTGATCTTTTATGTACTTTAGATAATTTTGATCAACAAAAAGCTAATGAGAACTAGTTTAGAAGTATACAGTCATTTTGGTCAGTTCTTCACTTTGTTGGCTAATTTCTTCCAATTGGTTGAGATTGACCTTCACTTTGGTCTAAAACATCACCACTACCATCTAAAAATACTCCATATCGGGATCTCCATCCAGAGGTATGTAGTACTTGTTTTCTCTATCATATAGAGATTCACCCACCTCAAATTTGACCTTTGGAATCACTCATTTTGGTGGAGTGAATCAAAATCTAGGGTTTCACAAATATCACATAAGTTTTCTTTTTTCTTCTCCTCAATTTTTTTTTTATAACTCTAAAAATCGATTTTAGAGTTATAATAAGTGAAAATTAATTATCAACACTAATCTTGATTATCATTACTAAACTTGATTATTAACAATAAGGGTTAATTAGTCATTTCCAGTTTTTTCATTGATAAAGGGCACTGGATTTGCTTGTAATGACCTTTTTGTCTTATTAGGTTGCGCCCCTCTACCAATTCTTGCCGCCCCTTTACCAAAATTGTTTAAAACTAGATTCCCTTAATACCCTCACCCATATAATATTTTCTTTATTTCAAAATGCGACAAATTTCTTCCTCTACCACTTCACCACCACCAGCACCACCGCCCACCAACATTCAACTACCATTCCACCACCATAGTTCAACAACCACCACCTACCAACGCCACCACTCCTTCACCACCACCATTACACCACCAGTCCTCCACCACCACTAGTCAGTCAGCCACATGCAAATCAGTCCATGCTTGGATATTTTGTATCAACCCGTTAGTTGATCCAAATAAAAATAGAACCAACGGTGAGAGGTTGATCGATTTGGGGATCAACAATGGTAGTTGATCAAAAAAAAAAACGGAACAACGGTAAAAGTTGATCGATTTAGAGGGATCAACTATGATAGTTGATCCCCTAATTTGGATCAATAATGAAAGTTGATCCATGTAAATGGAGTGAACTTGAAGTAGATGAACAGCATCATCATTACACCACAAGTTCAACATTGGAAGAAATTTACATGATTTAAACTACAAGAATGATTATGCTAATCAAGAAAATGTTGTTGAAAGGATCAACATACATTAGTTGATCCGTTAAAAAATTGGATCAACAACGAGGAGTTGATCCCATAAATGGATCAACAGAGTTGTTGATCCATGCAAAAAAATGGGTCGACAACAACAATTGATCCCATAAAACATATAAAGAACAACAATTTATCATCACTGTAGCCTCATAAACAACAAGCGATTCAAGACCATATACACCACCACCACCACCATAAAAAAACCAAATCCACCACTATCTTCATCCAGCAATTTCAATACTCAACCTCACCACAACCATCATTCTAACCAGAACCACCACAATATCCATCATCAATTACATCGTTTTAACGTTCTTCCATCTACATCATCAAATCAAATACACCCAGAACCATCGCAAAAATCAAATTCGCTTTAAACCCCTATTACCATTCATTAAGTTAAGTTAATCAAACTATTAAGCGAAATGCGAGAGAAAAGACGAACCTCAACAAAGCGGATCACAGGGGAAAAATCATTAGTTAAATCACCCTCAAACATATCGATACAATCTTCCTTAATCCAGTTGAAATCGAAATAAATCTAAGCTACAAAATTAAGTTTACAACGCGTTTTGTTACTAGATTTATATTTGTAGGCTGAAGCAAGTAGTATTCAATCCAGTATTTGTTTAGGAGGAGATGGTGGTGGTCTGTAGTCAATTGGGATTATGTTGATTTTGATGGTGGTAAAAGTGAAACGAGATTGAGATATGGTGGTGGAGTCTCGTTCAATAGATTTTTCGTGATGGAAGACGGTGATAGTGGGCTGGAGGAGAGAGCGGAATTTTTAGATGCGAGCGGAAAACGATAAATTGCTATTAGAATACGGGCATCCAACTCAAAACCAATTGGCAATGAGTGGAGGCCCTAATAGATTATAATCCCGGAGGATCTTAAATAACCCAACCATGTGGGACTAATAATCTCAACACGCTCCCCTCCCGTGTAGCCTCGTAGGTCTTACAAACACGTGGACAATTAAATCGGGTGACGCGAGTAAAGGTGCGGTCAAGCCGACTCGTCACAAATAACTTTGCTACGATACCATATTAGAATATGGGCATCCAACTCAAAACCAATTGGCGAGTGGAGCGGCCCTTCCATATTATATTTAAGTTAATTAGCGGATTATAGCGATGTGGGACTATTTTTTCCACTTTCACGCCCCCTCCGTGTAAGGCCGGTCAAGGGCCTCACACGTGGACCTACGTCTGAGTTACCGGTCCATCGGTAAACGGGTGTAGCTGGTGAGTGACTAAATCGGGGGTAACACCTCGGCCCGGTATCGGCACTAGCCTACACCCGGGTGTACAAGTGAGCAATATCAGTTAACCTTCGGAAACGTAACTCGGCTACACCGCGTCTGTAGTCAGATGCAGGGATTAGCTGCGATACCATATTAGAATACGGGCATCCAACTCAAAACCAATTGGCAATGAGTGGAGAGGCAATAGAATATAAGCGCGGGATCTTAAATAACCCCAACCATGTGGGACTAATAATCTCAACACGCCCCCTCACGTGTAGCCTCGCGGGTCTTACAAACACGTGGACAATTAAATCGGGTGCGCGAGTAAAGGTGCGGTGCTGACTCGTCACAAATAACATACGTCGAAATATTAGAATATGGGCATCCAACTCAAAACCAATTGGCAAAGAGTGGAGCGGCCGCCTAGTATTATATTTAAGTTAATTAAGCGGATTATAGCGATGTGTGACTATTTGTCCTTTCACTTATTATACAGGGAGGGTAAATAAGGAAAAAAGAAAAACGTTGATGGACCCCTAATGGGCTTATAGATGGAGAGGGACATTTTTATTGTGTGATAAGGATATTTGTATAGGCTATCAAAAGTAGGGACAAATATACAATTACCACCATGAATAATCATAAAACGGGGCTGACATGCATTGAGCATTTTATGTGACATAAGGGACGTGCACGATTAACAAACTAAGTATTCAATGCAGTCCTGTTATTAGGAGGGAAAGAATGGATACGAGGAGGGAAGGATTGTGAGGAGGGAAATAAAATTTGTGAGGAGGGATTGACTTCTTAAAAAAATAATGAAATGTCAATCATATCCTTGCTATTACTAACCAAACAACTCCTAATAGGATTAAAAAATCTTATTATGGTACGAGAAAAATAAAAATTCCCACAACTATAACATTTTTAGCCTTCAACTCTCCCCCATTGCACAACTTACAAACACACAGATTGAGAAAGAGCAGATAATCTTCTTTTAAGCAGGTAGTTCATAGTACTCAAATTAAAAGGTCTTCCGTATTAATGTCAAGAGCAATGTGATCCACCAAGTCTATAAGTACATCCAATTCGTCAATTTCTGATCATAGAGTCTTTGCCTATGGAGCAGACCCAGATTCCAGTCCAAACCTTCACAGAATCATCACAGTCAGGTTCATGAGCATCTTGAGTGGAGATTTTCTTAGTTGTAGAGAGCTGGTATAACGAACAGATAGTGGAGACGAAGCCTTGAACATTCCATATTATACCATAACCCCCAGCGCTAAATTCTAGTGGTATATTAGCTGGGTCGACTGACGTCTACTTCAGTTGTGCAACTAAAGCTCTAGTAATATGGGAACATATGCAGGTGTGATTAATCTTAGGCTCTCTTACGGCAGAATACTAGTAAAACTGCAACTAACAGAAATGAGCATAGCATCAAATCCATCTAAAGTGCGTGAGAGTAAAGCTTTGAGAGAACATCACCAATGTGAAGCAATTGTCTGAAGAAGATAACGTATCTGCTTAAAATGTTCGCAACTCTTATTATTATGTGCAACTGAAAAATGAGAAATTAGAATATTAACGACTGTAAAAAGAGAAGTAAAAAACTAAGATTCTTACTGATCAGCAAGGACGTCATTAGACATAGGCAATTACATTAAAGAATACACAACAATTTTTTTTTTTAGGGTTTCGTTTTGGGACGGAGACATAAACAGGGATGTGATGGGTTCTTAGAAAGATTGAGAACGGTTAAGGTTATCGTGGGTATTTTGAAAACATTTACTTATTTTCATTGCATCTGACTTAGACCACATGTTGACTGAAATTTTGCCAAAATCTTTCCCTCCTCGTATCCATTCTTTCCCTCCTAATAACAGGACTCATTCAATGCAAGGTAAAAGGATGGAATAGTTAGTTTTCTATGCAAGATTAACAACATATCTTGCATTGAAAGCTTTTTATGCGCATCGACGGTATCCACTTCATTTCTTGTTGCAAAATCCTACAAGCTTTAAAATCAGTAACTAGCTTAGCGGAATCTTCACTTTTTGTAGTAAGACTCGTTTCTGCTCAACCAACCAGTCTAGATCTCTTTAAACCAAGACCGTTTCCACCTGCATCAACCGACTCCTTTGGACGTAAGAGGCGAAATACCAGATTTGAAAGATGACGATAGTAAGTTTGTAATCTCAATTATTTTTATGTGACATAAGGGAATGCATCATATCACGACCAGCTCAACCACGGTGTTTAAATATTACATGATAAGTAGATTTTTGACATAAGTAAACTTTTTCTCTTCTAAAAGTAAAAAATTTAATCATAAAGTCAATCTATAGTATTTAGGAAAAGCGAGAAGCACTAATTGCCAAACAAGCTCGACATTTCGGCCGAGGCTTGCTAATAGAGTCTTAGGATTCCACGAGGGAGGGTACCAAAATACAGTACCCCCATTAACCATCAAGGGTTAGCCCAGTTGATCGGAGCACGGCTACTCCAGTAGGAGTCGTGGATCGAGTCAGCTCACGAGTTTGGATACCTCATGAAATACTCCTCTTATGTAAATACTTATATCTTTGTTGTGGGGAATGGGTCGGGTCTGCTCAGGGGAGTAGGCTCGGTTGCTACGCTGCCAGGGGCAGGACGGGCCTATGCCAAGTTTCCAAAAAAAAAAAAACAAAAGCCCTTAACCAGACAGCGTCCCCTTATCTAATTTGGTGTTCCTTATATAGTCAACCCCTTATTACTGTAAAAAATACTGTTAGAAGTGTCATTTTAAAGCATTAAAAGGGAAAGATTCCTTTTTTACCTGCAAACTCAGAGCAAAAATATCAAATGTTTTATCCTTTCTAGGGTTTATAAAAACGTAAATTTCTCATTCAAAATCTGGTAATAATCTTTATCCCCATTTTAATTGAGTTTCTGAGGAATTAGAATTGGATTATTTTTTTTATTCATTTGGTCTCTGCTCAAATGTTAGGGATTCATTTCTTCCCCCATTTTGTTAGAATATGATTGATTAATTTGGTTGATTATCATAGAAATTTTCAATCTTTAGGTTATAGGGAGAGTCTAATATCAAATGGTCATTTTCTGTTATGGAATTTCTTTGTCTGGATTGGTTTTATGAATGTCTGAAATCTGAATTTGTTGTTTTGCAGTTATTCAATCTGTTGAAAATGGAAGCAGAACAGAATCTTCCGTTTGAAGTTGGTCAGTTGGGTGAATCAAAATCTTTTAAAGATGGTTTTCGCGGAGCTTGGTTTCGATGCAAGGTAGTGTGCTTACAGCATTACATTTTGAGTTTTGAAGTTTTAGGAAGGAATTGTTTATGATTTGCTAACTTGGTTATATTTCCACCGAAATGGTATGCTCTTGGTGCAGTTGCATGCGTTGTGCTTATGTGTTATTTAGCGAGTCATACATATCATTTCGTTTATTTTTGTGTAGATTAAAGATTACAAGATGAGAGGTGCGGAACCTACTGTTGCGTTAGAGTATTATGACTTTCCAGACGAGAGTAAGTGTGGATTATTTCTTCTTTTTTTCATTTACCTTAGATTTGAGTTCTATGTTGAATGTGTCGCCGGTTTATCTTCCTATGGTTGGTATGGAGTATGGACTGATTAGTAAACTTATGAATCACGGTATATGGGGATGGATATCTAAGACTCGAAGTTTAGTTGTCATTCATATAGTTGTAGCTCATTATAACAACAGTGGTCCACTGGAACCCGGTTTTCATTTCAATCTGTGAAAGCATTTGCCGATAGAATATTGGTTGAGTTTTTTAAAATTACTTGGTTTTCTTGACCGGTTTATGCTTAATCAGGTCTCAAATTTGCTGGGTTGTAGTGATTTTGTGGATCGCAAACTTGGAGCTTATATAATTTTGTTTTAAACAACCTGCAGACTGTTATTGATATTACCTGAAAAACTTTCGGCATCTATTGTACAAAACATTATGGCAATTTGGGAACTGTTAGACTTCAATGTGTTTAGACTCGGAGTAATCATATCTGGAAATATAGAAAAAGAAAATATAGTTTGTGTACTGCAATCCTATCCCATTTTTAATTGAATTAGTTTGAGCTTAGTAATCTTCATTCTGCAGAACTCCAGCTTAAGTGTTTACAGGTTCTTTTGTACATTCGATTTTGCAGAAATAACGCGGATGAACTTGTATCGTCTGAATCCGGCTGAAAAACATACTGGGGTAAAGAAGAAACATTTGATGCTGCGCCCAGGGTATCCACAGATCTATCTTCGAAGTCAAATGCCTGATATATCTGACATATCAGAAGTTGTCGGAGTAGTCGACCGTCCTTGGAAAGTTGGGGATATGGTTGATTGGTTCAAAGATGGTTGCTACTGGTCAGCTAGTATCACTAACATACAAGATGATGAACTTGTAGAGGTACAAATATTTACATACCCTTAAAGTTCATTCAGCATTCATCTAGGGATGACCCCTTTTTTCTATCCTGTGATTTCGTTGACTTTTATATATCTCTTCGTTCAAGAGAAGGTTCATTCTGGCATTACCACCAGCATGCCCATTGTTTGTTTGTTTTCCCCCCTCAGTTGGCCTACATGTTTATCAATGCTTGTGTCCTACAGCTCTTCGATCCATGATTGAGAGAGCTAGGGTTAGTCAAGATTGAGAAAGGCTAAGCTAGGGTTGTGACAGGATAAAAGGTTAAATATGGAGTTGATAGCCCGAGTCAGATTCAGGTAGTTCAGAATCATATGATATAATTGTTAGTGTGTACTAGTCCATTCCTCCGATTCTTCTGGTTTAAATGTACTGAATTAGTAGAAACTGAAAGTTTGAGGTTCTTAGGATGGGGGAAAACCTAAGAACTGTTTATATGTGTTAACACATCCTGGACATTACAACTGTTTATCTTGTTTTCGCTTGCTGCTCTCAAATATTCTGTACTAGGCATTCCTGTGCTGCGACGGTAGGCGGTAGCACATGTTTGTGATCTTGTCCCTAGTGACCATTGTGTTTCCTTAATTTTAGAAGGGAATATATTGAATTTGCAATAGTTTATGTCATATAGTGGTTCCTTCGCTGTTCGTTTTTGGTTGTCAAATTTCAACACATGGAATTATAAAGAAGCTTATTTATTTATTTATTTTATTTTTGCATGTCTTGTGATCTAAAGCTTCTATTGGAATGTACTACGCTATCACTTAGCTGTTTAACTGTCTCTTAGAAATGTCAGGATGCTGCTCTTTTGGAACTTGTAAACATAAGTTTATTCATTATTTTCCCTCTACATAGCCGAGCCTTAGATGTAACAAGGAAGAAACGAAATAAAAGAAAAATTCTTATAGAATAGAGAGGGATGTACGAGTTCTAGCAATCTACTAATAACTATATTTTATATCATAGGAAACTGCCTATGTTATTCTTAGGCTGGATTGATGTCAATATTTTACACTAATATTGACTTCATAACTTCTCTTAGATCTTTGTCAAGTAAACTCTCACCATTTCCTTATTGTGTCTGTTCTGATGACTTCTTTTTTTCCTCCCAATAATCTCAAATCCGTCTGCTCGCCTGTGCATCTAGGGTGTGGAAACACCACAGATATATGTTTTAGAGTATCAAGGGTTGGGTGCTTTATAGTGCACCATGCTTTAGCTAGAGTTCTAGCCTTCTAGGGTGTCATTAATGTTGACTAACGCAATTGATATACCGTAACTAAGTGCTGTCAAACATGGTATTGCCTTTCAATCTGCTCTGTCCACATATCTATTCACATGATTAAGGAAAATCTTTATGGTGGGTTTGGATGTAGAATTTAAAAGGTGAAATTTGTAGGTCTAGGGGATTTGGTAGAATTACGTTTCCCATACGTTTGGTTGCTCGAATACTTGGAATCAGTTATCTACGGGAATCAATTTTCCAGCAAATCTTCCATATGGAGTCCGACCCCTCCCCCTAAGATGTGATGGGAAACTTATCAAGGGATTTATGGACCCATTTTTTTTTAACTTTAAATCCCACATATATGCAATTTTAAGATTTGAGGGTAATGCCGACGGTACAAAGACTTAAAAAAAAAAAAATCCTAGGAATTTTAATCGAGTTACCAAACACTGAATTTTAATTGAGTTAAAAAAAACTATAAATCCTAGGAATTTTAATTGAGTTACCAAACATTCAAAGGATTTATATGAATCCCGAAATTTGTAATCCATGGGATTATAAATTCTGAAATATATTCGAACAATTCTGGAAATTAATTCTACAAACAAACACATCATTAAGTTATTCACATGATTATTCAGAAAATCTATATTTTGTATGCTGGGGACCGACAGACTTGTGACATATATATAAATAAAATTGTTGTCAATCCCAAGTGGGTTATGTTCATGCTTTATGTTTCTTTATTGACAACTTGTAATAGAGTTCATTCAGAATTGAAGCTTTTCCAACTTTAAGGTGGAATTGGCTGGTTTATCTTTATTTGGTTGGACTTGATTTCAGGTTCATTTTCAGAGCTCCGGTGGGTGAAGGAGGAGTTTATGTAGTCCCTGGCAAAAATTACGCCCATCCCTGGATTGGACCCCAGAGCTAGGTTGGACTGTGCCCATCCCCAAGGTGATTTCTTCCGCAGTTCATTATTACTCCAAATTTCGAATTCTATATCATTCTATTGGTTGCTGATAAATGTATGCAGTACATGGACTGCATGTACCAGACTGCCTCATCTACTAGTAACACTTTATCATCTAAATTTGGTGCTTGTAGGTAGGTGAGACTTCTGAACCCTGTGTTTGCTTGATACACCCTACGAATCCAGGTAATGTTTTGGTTTTGCTTGATATTATCTGTAGTTGCGTACTTTTTAGATTATGTTCTTTCCTGGTTATGGAATGTGCAGAGTTTGAAATTTTCCTTTTTCCTTGCTTAAAATTTGGGTTTCGTAGTAATTGAAATAAACTTCCTTTTATTTGGGGAGTTCCAGTGAAATTTTATCTCAACTGCGTACTTGAATAAGTTTCCTTTTCTTTAGAAGTAAAGTTCATTCAGAATTTTATACAGTACTAATTTTCTTCTTTTAATTGCATCTAAATTTTTATTTTTGGATATAGGTATAATCCGAAACAACAGCATTGGTACAGGAGAGACTTCGCCGTTCAAGTTTAGTCCATCTTCAGTTTCTTCATATGGTTCAGCTAGCTCATTTCCTCCAGGGTTTTCATTGGATTCTTCAGATAAGGAAATTCTGATTAAGCCTTCAGGTGATTTGTTGAAGAAACAGAAGACTGGCACAAACCACAACAAACATGAAGAACGGTGGTTCAGATAAAACCACTTTATCCTCTTGTATTTCAAGTACCCATAGTGATACGAGTGAATCAGTTTCAGCAAGGAAAATTCGGCCTCCGAGAGATCGGAATAATTCTTGTGGGTCTTCAAAGAAGATGAAAAAAAGGGAGAGTGACTCGACACTCTCTGACATGATAGAGTCGTCCATTATGGATTTGGAAGTACTTGTTAACAGGGTTAAATGGCTCAAAGGAGCATTAGAGCATGGGGCAGAGTTTTCAACTACAATGAAGCCTTCATGGAAGTTTCTGGGAACCCGCGCATCACTTGGAGACTGATAGACTGCTTCAGACCTGTAAGTTAAGGAGATTCTACTGGTGATTGTTCGTAGTTTTTGTGTTCCAACTCCAGCAAGCTACTTACAATTCAGTCACCTGTGGTCATATGGTGGGTTCTCTATCAACAGTGACTAGACAGTGTCAGAGCTCTTGTTAAGAGCCTGTTTTTTGTATGCGTCGAAGTTTTTGGTGACTGGGTTGAAGTTGCAGTTTACAGTTTGTAGTATCAAAGCACCTAATGATAGTGAGAAGCCTAGACTCTCTTTCAACATGTATTAGTTGAACTATACTTTCTTATACCGAAATTGTAACTCTTCAAGTCCTTTTTTTTTTTTTTTTTTTTTTTTTTTTTTTTTTTTTTTGGGTTGAACATGTGACAAAATGGTAAACATTGTTTCTTCTCTTCTTTTCGGAATATACTCATTTTCCATAGATATATACATCTTTTTGGAAAAGGGGTATATAGTATATACTCTTAAATATTAGCTTCAACTGTTAGGTCCAAATTAAACATCTTCCTCTTTTCTGAACTCATGCCTCGGAAAACCTGGCAGAAAACTTTAATTTAGTTTTTTTTTTTTTATTGTATTTGGAGAAAACTCATGATGGGTTGTGTTTGTTTTCGGTAATCCGAGCATACTCTAGTATGAAATTTGTTGAACAATGGAGATGCTACAGTATAAGATAGTTTTACAGGTCGTTTCAATTGTTCTTTAAACGTATTGGAGAAACCAATATTCATTTTTGGTGGTCACTGTTGATATTCAGTTCACCTCGACTTGAAGCAAATGCATATGCTTCAAGGGAGTCTAACTAGACAAGTATTTTTATATCCATGGGAGGATTTTGGATCCCATGATTCCAGCCTTTTCTGTTTGATTTTCAATGGTACTGTTTTTGTGTAAATATATGGTTATTATGTGCTAAAACGGTTCTAACAGTTAACTTCGGTATGCTCTTAGGCGGAAAACAAGATTACCTATTGCACAGTTGGTGAAAGATGATACTTCAGCTGAGCTCAGACAAGCCAGAGACACAGATCAGTGTACTGAAAGTGAATGCTTAAATTTTCTTTTGTAGTTTCTTGCTTCTTGGTTTCTGTTTTGTCAGAAAGTGAATCCTTAAAATTTCTTTTGTAGTTTGTTGCGTTTGGAATTTAATTGAATTTCCTTCCAACAGAAAATTAGTGTACCGAGCCCATCAGACGCGACGCATCAGACGCGGATACGACACGACTAAATTCTCAAAAAACTAGGACCCGTACATGTATATACATATTTTATTTATATATACAATCATCTATTTATATAACAAAGTCAAGTGTTTCAGGGACCTTGACTTACGTAGTCGTCGATTGAATTTCGATGAGCGAGAGAGCGTGAGAGTCAGAGAGGAATTTCGAAAGAGAGGAATGGAGGGGGAAGAAAATTGATTCAATTGGATCATATAAGTTTTGAGATTTCATTGGAACAATTTGGTGGTAGGGATCTAATCAAAGATTTTGGAGAGGGGATGGGGAGGTTTGAGAGTATGGATTGCATTGCCTAGTAGGTTAGTGGAGTGGGTGATTTCCACACTTAAATCTTTTCATAAAGGCGAAAACAAGGCGCAGCAGTATGAAGAGAGTGACGGAGACAATGTCTTTGGGATTAAGTGTCATTCAAATGAAGGTGGAGAATATATATTAGAATATCAAGGTCTGTACAAGGGTCTGATGATAAAGATGTGAGTATTTGTATTCCAGGGGGAAATAATAGGAGCTGTTGGTCAATTTTAGCTGAAGTTTTGGACTGTTTTCTGGAAAAAGGAGGCATGAAGAAAAGAATACAGAAGGTGCCAAAAGGAGATTAATTTTTCAAGGTTGATTAATAAGGGTGGTGGAAATACTAGGTTGAACATAATAAGAACAAGATTGGCGGTTCTTTCGAATAAATTAGGGAATTTTAACAAACTGCCACACTTCCAATTAGGTGTTCAAGAAAATGCCACCGTTTTTTTTTGAGTTTATAAAATCTACTGTTGTTAGTGTTTTAAATCAGGACCCACCTAATTAGTCAAAAGTTGTTGACCAGTCAAAGATTCTTTTGTCTATATCGACGGCTCCAAGATTATCTTCACGAGATAACTACACGTGTCATGTGTTAATTTACTATCCCATCCTTCACGGAAATGAAACCACACAGGCTTTTACTTTCTCATTTTTCATTTCGTTCTCTGAGTGTCTCTCTTTACCCGGTTGAAGCTTAGGTTAGAAAAACTAGGTTCCTCGGAGGATTTGGTTTAGGTAGTGAATGCGAGTAAGGGTTTCGGTAAAGTTCAAGATGAAGAAGAAGAAGAAGACGGCAAGAACAACCGAGTTGTATGTTTTACTAAAACCCTAACCCGTTATTATCAATTTCTGAAGAAACCCATCTCTTTTTCATCTTCTCTTCTTTTCATTTGTTGCTTAAATCGATGTTGTTGTATGTTAGGGTTTTGAATCGAAGCATGAGTTGATGTTTGGTTTGATTGTTTTTACGATTTTTAATTAGGGTTTAATTTTCTCTGAAATTTTTTGTAATTTTTAATTAGGGTTTGATTGTTTTTAAATTAAAGTTCATAGTGAATCGAAGCATGAGTTCAATTTACGAAGTTTTTTTTTTAATTATGGTTTTTAATCGATATGTAATGTAAGTAGGGCTTAAATTTGGGGGTTTTGTATGATTAGGGTTTAAAATGTTGGATTTGAGATATTAGTGTTTAAATTTTGGGAATTTGTATGATCAGGGTTTAAATTGTTGGATTCGGTCTTAGAAATTTGGTGGTTTTCTTGAAGTTTATTTTATTTGTTTATATGATGTAGTGATGAAACATATTATCCATATAGAGACATCAGCGTGTTGGTTATGGACAATAATATAACTTTGTTCTTCCTCACATGGATAGAGAAAAAATTGACCTCAAGGAATTTGAGCGAGATGTTGCATGTTAAGTGCGCCTTTACGAAAATGAAATTTCTAGTTTATATTGGATGATAGAACCATGTTTGCCTGAGATTATGGATAGTAATGAGGACTTGTTTAAGTTTTGGGAGCATACGGTACACGATGATAAAGGATTTATATGTTTACATTTGAATATATCAAATTCAAGAATTTGGGAATGACAATGACTTCCCAATGGAACAACCATGATTGTTAATGATGAGACTCAAAGAAGTCCCATAAGAGGATTGCTAAAAAGCCAGTTTCAAAGGAAAAGTTTGTAAGGAGATCACCGAGAAAAGGTAAGGAGATCACCAAGGTTGGTAGCTGGTCGATCAAGGTTGAAAACTCAAATGGAGTATCTAGGAAATTGTGATCACCAAGAAAATATTTCTGATAGGCAAATGGAGTGAAACTAAGGAGAACTGGACTGGGTTCCTCAAGGATTTGGCTCCAGCAATTAATGCACATCATCTTTGCGAATTACCTTTATTTACGATAGGCAAAAAGGCTTGTTGGAAAGTTTGTTCTAAGGTTTTCCACAGTGCAAGAGTTAGATATTGTTTCAGGTAATTAAGTTTAGTCCCTTGTATGTGTTTTCTATTGGTTCAAGAACTTGAAAAGTACTAACTCTTCATTTGCATATGTGAGGCACTTATACAAGAACTTCAGAAGTACTACAAGGCCCCAACCTTGCACGACTCATTGTGCTCATTGTGGAATGTCATGCAAAGCTTACAAAGTAAAGCATTTCAAGGTTTGTGCCTCTTTTGTGAAAAATACCCTATGTTTCTTGATTGTTAGTTTGTAGGTTATATATAAAATTGTGATTGTTTTTCAATATAGGAGCACTTTGATTTGTATATGCAAAAGAAAATGCAGAAGGTGGTGAATATCTTAGGAAAGAAGATCCAAGTACTTGGTCCAGGGCCTATTTTGATCCCCTTAGGGTTGTGAGCATATGAATAACAATTTCTCTGAGTCTTTTAATTCCATGGCTTCTAATATGAGAGATAAACCTATTATCCAACTAGGCATGATGTATGGTCGGAGTTAGTCATGGGTTTGTTATTTAAGAGAAAAGGAAGAATATGCTAAGTGGAATGAAAATGGTTTGGTCCACTATTTAACATTAAATTGATAAATAAGATGCTTGACTTGGTTGGAAAGTTTGATACGAAGGCGGTGTGGTTGGACAAGTTTATTTGGTAACTAATGTGATCACCAAGAAAATATTCACAGGTGAATATTGTAGATAAACAATGCACTTGTTGTTTGCAATGGCGGCTAAGGGAATTCCTTTGTCAACATATTTGTATGTGCATTAGCTGCTCGGGCCAAAGCTTGGAAAGAGTAAGTGGTTATTCAATTACTTTTTAGTATTCATTTACTTTTGTTTTTGTAAGTGGTTTGTATTATTTATTGTTCTAGTACTTTGACACAACTTTGTTTTATTGGTTGAACAGTTATTGTGCTCCTTACTATTACGTGGAATATTATAGGACCACATATGCGAATCTTTGTCACACCATTAGAAGACATCTTTGAATGGGACTGGGAAGATAAGGTAGATTTATAAACTTTATTGAATGTGGTGCATTTACTTTTGAAGATATTATATATTTATTTTCTCTTTTCCCTATTTAAGAATCAAACCTTTTAGGGTTTCATTACTTTAACTTTCTCATTTCTTTCTCTTCTTACGGCAGCCAACCATGAACATCAACTTAAGCCCTCCTCCTTATCGGAGAAAAAGCTGGAAGACCGGCAAAGAAGAGGAAGAGAAGTTATGATGAACCTGAAGCCGTGGTGAATAAAAGGAAGTGTGGAAAATGTGGATCTACTACTGGTCATAACAAGAGAACCTCTGCTGGTGGTGATGTTGGTAAAAACCAAACTGGATTCAAGCCAAGCACGGAGTATGATGCTGCAAACTGCACCTTCACTAGTAGTGATCAGCCTGAAAGTAGCACTGCAAAGGGTAAAGCCAAGTTGAACATCCAGAGGTACATCATCATTTGTTGGTGAGTCATCTGCAGGACCTAGCACTCAAGAAAGACCACGACGCGGGACCTAACACTCGAGGGATCTACACAAGATAATCAAAATATCGGTCGAACTTTCTTGGTATTGGATACATCGACCAAAATCTCTCTATCACAAAGGGAAAGAAAACCAAGGCTAAGAAGACTAGGAAGTAGAAGTGTGTGTGCTTTATTTTTCATTTGTTTGTGTTAGATATGTTTTGGACAAGTATGCTGAGTGTTAGTTAGTTTTTTTTTTTTTGGCTGCTTTTAGACACTGATTCTGGTCTGGACATGTATATGTACCAGAAATCAGTTTTATTTTGATGGATAATCTTACTTTATGAATGGGAATGATATTAGTTAAGAACTAATTTTCAGATTACATGTTAATTGTCTTTTCAAGTTCCTTACATATAGCATTGAGATTGAAACTTGAATAGATAACCCTATTTTTTGCAGCAATGAAAAGTTGGTGTGAAACCCATCTAAAAGCTTCACAATACAATGCGAGATTAGGTAAGCAATGTTTTTGTTGTGTTCATTTTTGCATATTCTCGAGATACATTGATGATTTGCATTGTTCTTTGTAGCATTCTTGTTTATGCGTGGGCATTCTTTGTAGCAATGGCTCTCTTCTCCACAAGCACATCAACAATTCTCTTTAGGTAGCTTGATGATCTTGGATTTGAGTGGATCAATGGCAGAATCAAACCATTCAAAGTAGGTGCAAGTAGGATTTGAACACTTCAAGAACATTTCTCCATCTGTTTCTCTTGTGTTTGATCTTAGTAGTTGTCTTATACCATTACAAGGTATATGCTTGCATCTAGAATACATCCAGGGACAAACCTTGGACTCATGACTTCCTTGTTCACATGTTGAACATAGATCTAGGAGTAGTTCTTGTCTAACTTTGCTGCTTCTTTGGTACTCTTGCTCTCTCTTTTTAGCTTGTTACTACTTGAAGAGTTTATCACTATTTTGCTCATTTTTATGTGTGATTGAAAAGCTAGTGTGATGAACTTCTTAAAGAAATTGAGTAAATAAGAGTTTGGGTTCTTCACTACTATATATACAGCTTGAAAATGATGAATATGACCTGAACATGGCCAGATTATAATGAGGGTAAAATATGGATCGTCGATTTTTTCTCTTAGATTCGTTCACGTGTATTAGAGCCGTTATCAAATATTGCACGTTTTTCACGTGCGCGAGTCATAAGTTAACTCGGTGCTCAATCACTGGTTAACTCGTTCGATTAAGCGGTCGGGGGCTTCAGCGTCATTTTAAGCTGATTTAATTCCACGTGGCTAACGGATACGCGCCGGATAAGCATTTCTCAAAAAGACGTGACGGAAAAAGTCAAGAGTGTGGCATTTTATAAACTCTGAAAAAAACGGTGGCATTTTCTTGAACACCTAATTGGAAGTGTGGCACTTTATTAAAATCCCCAATAAAATAAGTTGGAATCTGGTTGCCGTTTCAATTAAAAAGGAGTTGGGGATTACAAGTATAGTTGCAGGAAATCCCACAACTAACATCCCTTAATAATTTCTAGATCTAAACATAAAAATGATGATAAGAGTGCCAAAATTGTAAATGGACACAAGGATTTTTTACATGGTTCGATCAATGTGATCTACATCCATGGTTCTTCACTATGATTGTTGAAGTTGTATTGGTATTACATTTAGAATCTCCATTAATGGGTTCTTGGTAGAGCTCTAGATTTAGTTTTAGGTGATGGAGGATGAAGGAGAATATGAAATAACAATACATCTCTCCTCTAGTTTATAAAATGTCTCCCCTTTTTACAAAAATGTGTATCCTCCTTTTCTCTCTCCTACTTTTTTCTTTATATAGGTGTTTACATAGTGGATGATGACTCACATGTAGTGGAGTACATCTAATATTGTCTTATTCCCGTGCTACTATTGCCTCACGCTCGTGCTACTATTGCCTCACGCTCTTGATGGTGATATCGACGCACAACCTTGTACAAATGATGCACACTTGATATGTTGTGCGATATTTTTCCCCTACATTTTGCCTCTTTTTTCTTAAATATAGCTTGAAGAGTGATCTTTAAGAAAAAATCATGTGTTGTAGTTATTGGAGGAACTACGAAATCTTGGACTTGAAAAAGTATGTACTTGCCTTCATTCTTTTATGAATTTCCGAAGCTTTGAGAAGTATATATAAAATATCATTTATTGAAGTATGCGAAGTATGAAGTATCCTTGAAGAAGTATAGAAGTGTCCGTCCTTGAACGCGAATAAGAAGTATTGCAAACTAATCATGCGAAACTATTACTCCATGTTCTACGCCCCTGTCAACATTTCTTTTGTCAAAAATTTTCATTCATGTGCAAGTTCAAATCGTTTTTGTTTGTTTTGATTTCCTTTGTATGACTTGTTTCATCTCATTTGATAAATATCTTCCATGGAAATGATCCTAATGAGGTCTTATGCAGCCTTTGTAAAGGTCTTACTAGCCTGTTGTGAGGTCTTATTTTGCCACCTACTACTCTCCATGTTAAATACCATATCATTTGAAGCAAAGCAAATATTCAAGAGAAATTTTAATAATTGTGAAATCTTTGTAATTGTGCGATTGTATCGCGTTGGTAAATCAAATCAAAAACTTTTTATTTGATGTAAGTAAAATGTTCAAAGAAAGTGGTACTTAGCTTTCATGTGATTTGTTGTTGATGTGCGAAAATATCACATAAGTTGTTGAGGCTGCAATGGGCTTGTGCGAAAATATCGCCTTGACATTTCCTCATGAAGTGTATAAGTGTCGCATCCATACAAATACCACGCAGCAAAAAGAAGTGCAAGAGGTGAGACTTGAACCCTTGACCTGCCTCATGCATTCATGCCTCTTGACCAACTGTGCTACCTCTTGCGTGCGAAAGGAATGCACGATGCTATAGTTTGAACGTTATCTTCTCCCTTTGACAACCCAGTAAAAAATATGTGTAATATGGGATTCGAACACGCGACCTGAAACTTAAACTCTTCGCCCTTAGCCATATGTGCGTCCTTTTCTGTGCGAAAAAAGCGCACAATGCTAAACTTTGGCCTTATCTTCATTATTTGCAGTTCTGGGAAAGTGTGTGAAAAATACGCGTGAGGTGAGAATCAACCGCGCGACCACGAACGCACATACTGTTCTCTTAACCAACTGTTCAAGCACCTTTGTGCGAAATAAATGCATCACATTTTCTCTCATTCGCCCTTGGAATTTCATCAAAAATATGCGAAAAATATTGCGCTAAGCAGGACTCGAATACGTGACCTGTAGCCTGCTTTCTCCACCTTTGACCATCTGTGCTAGTTTTCGCTTGTGACAGAAACCACAGTAATTACCTCTTATCCTTATCTTCGCCTTCCTTCACGATTTTCCTCTTGCACTTTCTCCTGATCATCAAAATCTTCCACTTAAACTTTGGTTTTTTCCTCTGAATTTTGTAGATCTGGAGAGATATATACACAATAGCTAATTTATTAAAATTTCCTCTTGAACCAACAAAGTAGGAGGTAGGATAAATCCTTTTACTCGTTTTCCCACTCCTTCTAGCGCCAAAATGTAGTTCGGGAAATCCCACAACTAACACCCCTTAATAATTTCTAGATCTAAACATAAAAATGATGATAAGAGTGCTAAAATTGTAAATGGACATAAGGATTTTTTACATGGTTCGATCAATGTGATCTACATCCATGGTTCTTCACTATGATTGTTGAGGTTACATTGGTATTACATTTAGAATCTCCATTAATGGGTTCTTGGTAGAGCTCTAGATCTAGTTTTAGGTGATGGAGGATGAAGGAGAAGATGAAAATAACAATACATCTCTCCTCTAAAATGTCTCCCCCTTTTTACAAAAATGTGTATCCTCCTTTTCTCTCTCGTGCCTTTCTCTTTATATAGTTGTTTACATAGTGGATGACAACTCACATGTAGTGGAGTACAACTAATATTGTCTTATTCTGTCTTCACTTATTGCCTCAAGCTCGTGCTACTATTGCCTCACGCTCTTGATGTTGATATTGACACACAACCTTGTACAAATGACGCACGCTTGATATATTGTGCGATATTTTTCCCCTACAATAAGGTTTATAAAGATGGAAGGTGTGACATCTTTGAAAGGAATGGTAAGATTGGAGGAAAAGGAGTGGATAATTCTATGGAAACCAAGGAGATGGTCGGATAAAGGTATAGGTTTGCACTTGGCTATCTGTGGTGGTGCGCCAAGAAGTCAAAAGGAGACGAAGGAGGTGGAGATCAGTAAAAATAAGGAGGCTGGAGTTTTTTTTATTTACAGAAAACTAAAGAATCAGTTTATTGGTTTAAGGTGAGTGGATTGCATAAATCATTGTGGAATTCTTCTCTCTTGGAAAAAATTGGGAATGAACTTTCTCTAGGGGAGTTCTCAAGGATTGCGATAGAAACTCTCAAGCTAGAAGGATTCCATTACTTTAGAATAGATGTTTCGGGTGATCTGTTCAAAGTTCCAGCGGTGGTGGAGATGGACAAGGTGGTGCGACGGTTGAGTGGGATCATAAATATGTGGATAAAATCAAGCTATCTGAGCAAGATTATCGACATAATTTGGGGATATTTGATACTTCTGTTATGGAATTTTTAAAATTCAAAAATGCAGTCAATAATTATTTGGTGGCGCGTAATAAGGAGTTGGTTACGGAAAGTTCCGTACGGAGTGAGTCAGCAGAGAGGGACTAAGATATTGTTGCTGAGTCAGGTAGTTCTGTTAGGGCTGAGAAATCTGTGGACGTTGGTGAATTGGGATTGAATGGATGAGTTTATAAAAAAAGAGTAAATCAAACTCAAATTTAAATTTATATTCTGGTCAAATGGTGGTCCATGGTCAAAATTCAACCGTTAACAATTTAAATTCAAATGTTAGAGGATACTTCGTATCGATTGGAAGAGCAAAGACAGGAATTTAATTCTCATGTGCAAGTTATAGAAGATGGGAAGATGGTGATGGGGCATAAAGAAATTGAGGAAATGAATTTACTCTATGAGATTGAGAATAAAGTATTGATGAAGTTGGGTGATATTCAATTGTCTCATACAGAAAGCGTGGAGAAGGTAATGGAGGCAACGGAGCTTATGTTGATGCATTGTTGTGGTAATGGTGGTGTTTGTGAGGGTAGAAAGCAAGATTTGGGAGAGGTGGTGATGAAGCAGGTTACGAAATATAAATTACGATTCAGAGAAGATAATTCAAGGAAAGGGGCTGAAGCACTGAGAAGATAGATGAAGGGTGGTAACAGGAGTTGAGGTTAGTAGATGTGGACAATTTAGATCATTTGCAGGTGGTAACTGGTGTTCAAAATCAAGATGAAGTAGTTAATGGATATTAAAATAATCAGTTGGAATGTTCGTGGGATGAATGCTTTTGACAAAATGAATGCTCTTAAAGATTTAATTTGGAATAAAAAATGTGATGTGTGCTTGGTGCAAGAAACAAAAATTATGAAGATGAGTAGATGGTTAGTTAAACAAATTTGGTATGATGATAAATTTGATTTGTCTTATTTACCATCAGCTGGGAGTTGTGGAAATAATGGAGGATTGCTATCTATTTGGAACATGAATAAATTGGTGAAGGATAATAAAAGAATGGGAGTGAATAACATCACAACTATTTTGTCTTCTAAGATGAATGATGCTAAATGGGATGTGTGCAATGTTTATTCACCTTGTGGTAATGAGAGAGATGAATTTTGGCGGGGAGATTTGGAAGAGGTGAGGAACTAGTGGAATAGTCCAATTCGTTTTGCAGGTGATGTGAATGAAGTCAGGTCTGAGGAGGAAAGATAATAGGAGAAGGAGATAGTAGAAATAATTATTTTCTGAATAACTTCATCTTGTCTCAAGAGATAATTGATTTTCCTTTGGTGGGAGTTGCTTTTACATGGTCAGACATGCAAAAAGATCCTTTGTTGTGTAGGTTAGATAGAATTTTGCTAACTGTTGATTTGGATTTATTATTTCCAGATTCTATTCAAATTTCTCTAACTAGAGTAATATCTGATCATAAGCCTATTATGTTGATGACTAAGCCTAATGTCATGTGTAAGCCATATTTCAAGTTTGAAAATAGCTGGTTGTTGCATAAAGATTTTCTTAAGAAGGTGGAGGAATGGTGGAGGGTTATGGAGTATCAAGGTTAAGCAAGTATTGTTTTCTTTAAGAAGTTGCAAAACTTGAAATATTTTTTGAAGAACTGGAGTAGAGTGGAGTTTGGGTCAGTGAAGAGAGTCAAGGCTGTGTTGACAGAACAGATTGAGTTGTTGGATCAGATGGAAGAAACTCTTGTGTTGACAGATGAATAGTTTGAAGATAGAATGAACTGTTTGTTAAAGTTGAAAAATGTGATGGCAATGGAGGCTAGGAAATGGCTTACAAGAGCTAAGCAAAATGATTTTAGATGGGGAGACTCTAATACTGCTTATTATCATAGATTGTCTAATGCAAGAAGGAAGATGAACACAATTGAAAAACTAGATATTGAAGGGGTTGAATGTTTTGATCAGGAGAGTATTAAAGTGGATATGAGGAACCATTTTGAAACAGCTTTCTCTGAAAAGAATGGTGTGGCTTTTTCTATGGACAATATGTCTTTTAATAGGATTGTTGAGGTTGAGAAGATAGAATTGGAGAAGGATTTCACTGAAGATGAAGTGTATAAGGTCATTAAACAGTTTGGTGCTAATAAATCTCCAGGTCCTGATGGATTTTCAATGGAGTTCTATAAGCATTGTTGGAGTATAATTAAGGATGATTTTATGAGGTTGATGGGGGAATTCAATAGATTTGGCTCTTGGGATTGGAGGTTAAATTGCTCTTTTATTTCTCTAGTGCCTTAGAAGCAGGAATCATGTACACCAAGAGATTATATGCTATTAAGTCTGCTTGGTAGTGCTTATAAGATTCTATCTAAGGTGCTAGCAAATTGGCTTAAGAAGGTGATGTCTGATTTGGTGTCTGATTTTCAAGGGGCTTTCATGAAGGATAAACAGATTTTGGTTGGTGTTTTGATTGCAGGGGAATGTATTGACAACAGACTTAAACCTAAAATTCCAGGGGTTCTTTGCAAAATTGATATGGACAAATCTTTTGATAATGTGAATAGAAGGCTTTGTGAAGGATTTTGGAGAAGAATGGATTTGGCAGGAAATGGATTTCTTGGATACAGTGGTGTATCTCTACATCTCATATTTTAGTGTTGGTTAATGGAAGTTCTACTCAGAAGTTTAAACCCTCTAAAGGATTAAGACAAGAAGATTATTTGTCTCCTATTTTGTTCATGTTGGTTTTTGAAGTGTTGTCAAAGCTAATTAAGGATGCGGTAAAAGAGAGGCGGTTGCATGGTTTTCAAGTGGTGGAAAATGGTGTTATGATTTCTAATCTTCAGTTTGCTGATGATACATTGCTTTTTGTGGATGCTAATGCAGATGAGATAAGAATATTACTCTTAATCCTTAATACTTTTGAATTACTTATATGTATGAAGTTGAATCTTGATAAGATCTCAATGATTAGTGTGGGTGCAGATGATTTGGTTGAGGATTTGGTTTTGGAATTGGGGTGTAAAGTGGAAAAATTGCCTTTTAAATATCTAGGATTTCCTGTTGGTGCTACTGCAAGGAATGCTTCTGTATGGGAGGAGGTGATTCAAAGAATGGAAAGGAAACTGTCTCCTTGGAAGAAAAAGTTTCTTAATAAGGCATGCAGGTTGGTTCTCATTAGAAGCTATCTGTCTAGTTTATGAATTTACTTTTTATCTCATATCAAAATGCCCGTCGCAATGGTGGAGTTGAAGTTAACCAGATTGATGAGGAGATTCTTATGGGATGCAAATGATAACAAGAGAAAAATGTGTTGGGTTTCTTGGGTGAAGATTTGTAAACCCAAGAATAAGGGTGGTTTGGGAGTCAAGAATTTGAGGTGGACTAGTAAAGCATTGAAGGCCAAATGGGTGTGGATATATTCAAGAGAAAAGAAGGCTTTGTGGAGGAGGGTTGTTCAAGAGAAGTTTAAAAATAATGTGGATGTTTTTATGCCTATTGATGATTCAAATCCACAAGGAAGGAGCATGTGGAAGTGTATTCTTCAATCTTCTGTATTTTTACTGGATCAGGTGAAATTTAATTTGAATGATGGGAAGTCTATAAGATTTTGGGTGGACAAATGGACTTCTAATGGTCCTTTGATGAATAGATATCCAACAGTTTTTAAGATTTGCAGGAATAAACATGCAACTGTTTCAGAAATGATAGTGGAAGGAAGATTGCAGTGTATGACAAGAAGGAGAATGCAATATCAAGAGTAATTGGAATGGGATATGTTGTGTAATGAGTTAGGGCACATGCACAACTTCAATGATGAGCAAGATAGGTTAGACTTTATGGGGGATTTTACTTTGTCAAGAAGTGTTGTGATTTGCAAATGGAGGGTGAGAATGATGTTTTCTTTGAGAAGTTTGTATGGAATAAGAATATTCCTCCAAAAGTAAGTTTCATACTTTGGGCTTGTTTTCATGATTCTTTACCAACTTTAAGTATCTTTGAACCACAGAGGAGTTGAGATTCAAATTTTATTATGTCCTATGTGTAAAAAGGAGGTTGAAGATTCGGATCATCTTTCGATTACATGTTCTTATGATGGAATTACAATGAGCTAGATTATTTCCTGTGATGATAATATCATCAACATAGACTAAGATAATATCATCAACATAGACTGATAGTCAATGTAGCACCAAACTTCTGGACAAATAAGGAAGAATCAGCAACACAGGGTTTGAAATTCAAAGCAACTAGAACATCAACTAGCTTCTCATACCATGCTCTTAGGGCCTGTTTGAGTCCATAAAGAGATTTGTTGAGTTTACAAACATAGTTTGGTTTTGATTTGTCTTGATAGCCGGGGAGGTTGGGTCATGTAGAGCAGGTTTCCTTGAGATCTCCATGCAAGAATGCATTGCTCACGTCATGTTGTTTGATAGGCCAATCAAAATTAACAACAATGGATAAAACAAGTCTTATGCACTACGGGAAAAATATACATCTACAACTGGAGTTTTACAACTCTTTGCTAAACATCGTAGAAAGTCTTATGTTTTACAACTGGTTTCAAAGGAAGAGTTATCGTATATCATCACTACCAACCCTTAGGAACAAGGGGTTGCGCTAAGAAAACAAACGACAACTCCTTAAGCAAAAGAATTGTGACGACATTTAGCTATAACAACTTTGTTCCATAAAGGTAGTGACTTAGCCTATCACAATTCTCATAAGAGTTGTTGAAGAACACCAAAATATGATAATGAAAAATAGTGTTCATTGTCACTGGCCTTCTGGTTTGGATTCATGTCTTGCAGAAAGAGAACACAACTGTGCTAGATTTTGGTTAACTTGTTTCCCATAGGTTCCATGAATAGCTTGTGTCGTACACTATCACCACATGTTCAGAAGTCTTCCATTTATATTAATACTGATTTGATTAAAGTTTTTATATTACTTGGATCAATTTGTAAATTTCAGGTTAAGCAATCTATTCGAGGAAAGACTATTTCATGGTTTTATCTGGCTGCAACGGAGATGACTACGATTATGAGTCAAATGTGTAGGGAGTCCAGTAACAGTACGTGTAATTGCTCTATTTTGGAAAATGTGGTGTGGGTTCTTATTAATGGAATTTGATTGGTATCTCCGTCTTTGCTTCTAAAGGTTTTCTGGCCCTGTTCACAAACTGATAGTAGCAGCAACAACCTTGTTCAACGTTCCAAGGTACTACTTCCAGACTTACTCTTGCAATTCTTCTTTTTGTTTCTCCCAAATTTTTGCAGTCTTTCTCTCTCTCTATCTATAGGGTTTCAATTTGCATTTTTTTTTACCGAAAATTTGAGGAAGAGATGATCATTCCACCATCGAGCTGTGAAAGAAACCTCTCTAGCTTAAACTCCAACGGGTTAGACCACACTCGAGGATCACGATGCAGTTTCCATAAGTTAACCAACAAGTGTGTGCCTGCTTTTACTTTATACCCACCTATATTGCAGGCCTCGATATAGGTACGGAGAGTGGGCCTGCAGGGTCCGATGTCATAGAAGGCTCGATGCTTTATGAGTTTCTAAGAGCATTAACTTATGGTTGGAACTTGAAATGGAGCCAGGGTTGAGTTCAGTATATATTTTCCCCCCTAAGTCATTCTGATGTGGAAAGTTTTTGTAAATTATCCTAATTTTTATGCTTACCCAATGTGTTTTATTCCCTACTCTTTTCACTTTTGAATGCTGGTAACATGTTTATGAACTTGTTGAATCTGTCGTTTGTATTTGTGGTGAAGGAAGTGTTTATTTACCATGATGAATGACCTCCCAACAATAAATAACATGTTTATGAACTTGCTGAATTTGTCCTTTAATTGTATTTGAAGTTGTTACTGGAGTTGTAAAGAAACAAGTAAAGGAGAAATCTTCAATTTCAAATAACAGCAACAACAAATCCATGCCCATTTCAAAAATGGTAAAACTCTTCAATTTCAATTAGCTATCTAATATTTGACTTCAAAAGTCTAGGTGTTAGACTTTACTCTAGTACATACTACATACAATTCCATACTCGTTGAAAATTGTTACATTCCGTGGACGTCGGAGATAAGGATAAATTGTTTCCTTGCATTCCCAAAATATAAGAATATATGGGCCCTTTTGTGTTTGTTTAAGATGTAAGCAGTTATGACCTTGAGGTTGCAAAAATCCAATTTTGTTATTCTTTGTTTTTTCAAGCACTCAAGTTTCTTGAATAATTTGAGACTGCAGGTTGAATGGTTGAGAACTGGTGCTAAAGATCTCCGAGGGTTGCTAAGCTGCTGCTTGTGTTTTTCTTTCACTTTAGTTTTTATTGATTTTTGGGTTATAATGTCGATGCACAGCCACACAGCAGCAATTGCTGCTGGAAATAATGGAATTCCGTTGCGGATGCATTATAGTTCTATAGTGTGATTTCATTAGAATTGAGACTTATCAATGTCTTTGGGTAGTAATTGATTGAATATGGGGGTTTTGTGGTTTGTGGCTTGTGCTTTGTGGGGTTTAATCTAAATTTAATTTACTGGTTCTTGTGCTTTGTGTTTGCAGTTGATTTACCGACTTGGTTTTGAAATGTTAAAGCCATATTTTGCAGACAACCCCAGGAGCATTTTAAATTGGACTGCCAAAAGCTGGACCCAATTTCATCAGTAAATCTTACATGCTTCAGGTATGTTTATACTATTGGCTGTAAATTAGTTCCTCCTCGGTAAGTTTGGATTTTGTGGGCTATGCTCATTGTTTCTGTGTGTTTTCTTTTTCTGTGCAATATTAGTGCTCGAATTGATTGGATGTCAAGCCTTCAGAATGAGATTGGAAAGTCAGATGTGGCAAAGCTTGAGGATACTGGGAGGAGTGTGCTTGTATGATAGTGCTTTTCTGATTGTATGATAGATATATGATATTTTTAGTCATGTTCAAAGAATCTATCATTTTCTTTTCTTTCGTTGCGCAACACACTTTTATACAAGGTGATTTGAAGTTACCTAAGTAATGCAATTGGAGCGGCAGGTCTTGAATGAATGTAAATGTGTTACACTGGCAGGTTAGTATGAAATTATGAACGTGCAATACTTTCGACAATTCGGTTTCAACTATAATTTTTTTCAAAATAGTTATATGCACATAACTTCTAATAAGAGTTGTGTTTCATATTTCAACTACACAAACCAAAGGTTGTGAAAGAATGTTTTTACGCCATTACTAGGTGATGTCCAATATAGTTCTACAACTCTAACAAGTGTCGTGCAAATCTTATTCATAATAGTAATAAGAGTTGTTACATATTTCTACAATACACATCCTAGGTTTTCTAAGATAGTCCTTCAACTTATAAAAGTGTCATGTTACATATTTCTACGATACGCATCCTTTGTTGTGTAAAATATTCCTACACAAGCAAGAGTTGTGTTAGGCTTTCAAAATTTTTTTTGAAAGAGAATCACAACTTTGGAAAAATATTGTCGAACCATGAATCTCATCACCCTTTACTACCCTTTTCAATCATTGTTGAAAAGCTTGGACTTTCTATAATACCCGTTCCATAATGCATGAAATGGAGTTGTCGTAGGGTACTACAAATCTTATCTAGTGTTGTCAATGATGATTTTTCCGTAGTGATGGTGACGGGTTTTACAACGAGGGATGAAAGTGTCAGTGTAATCAATCCCTTCAATTTGATTGAACCCCTTGGCTACAAGTCTTGCTTTGTGCCTCTCAATGGTGCCATCGGCATTGTATTTTGCTTTGAAAACCAATTTTGCATCCTACTTAGATTTTGGGAAGGATCAAGTGGCACAAGAGTAAATGTCGGCATCCATAACTGCTTTGTGTTTCCTATCCATGGCAGTTTTCCTCACTTGGAATCTTGACTTGGGAATAACAAGTGGGTATTGGTGGAGTAAGAGTACTAAGTAAAGCGATTAGGGGTAGGACATGTTTAGTTTCAAATAAAAGTTTTGGTCTGTAAATGTGATTTTTGGACCTAGTGGTTTTTGTTTGAGAGTTGATAGTATTAATTTAGTAGGTGAAGTGGTAGTAGATGTAGAGGCTGTAGATGTGGAAGAGGAAGCAATGAGAAGGGCAAGAGATGAGCCAGTAGGGGAGACAGATGAAATGAGGGAGAAGAATCGGGAAGAGTTACAGACATATCAAAAGTGTAATCAGATACACTGGAATTGACTAAAGTGGAATAGGGAAAAAAAGTTTCATGGAAAATGACATGTCTGGAAACAATTGTTTTACCAGTGGAGGGGTTGAAACATCTGTATCCCTTTTGGGTGGAGCTGTAGCCTAAGAAGATACATGGAGCACTTCTAGGATCCTGTTTAGTAGATGTGTAAGGTCTTAGCCATGGAAAGCACATACATCCAAAACTTTTGAGAAACAAATAATTTTGTGGCTTGTGAAAGAGTTTCTCAAAGGGAGATAAAAAGGAAATAGATTTTGTGGGAAGTCTGTTTATGGTGTAGTTAGCAGTGCTTAAAGCTTCATACCAAAAAGAGATAGGAAGGGAGGCCTGAATTAAAAAGGTTCTAGTAACATCTAAGAGATGCCTATGTTTTGATTCTGCAACACCATTCTACTCTGGTGTGTGTGGGAAAGTTATTTCATGAGAAATACCAAAAGTAGAGAGGAAGGATTTTAATTCATTATTAACAAATTCACCACCTCCATCAGTCCTGATGGTTTTGATAGTGCAGGACAATAGATTTTCAACAGAAGATTTAAAATGGATAAAAATAGACTTGAAATCAGATTTAGCAAAGAAGAGGAAAAACCCAACAAAACTTAGAGAAATAATAAATGATGTTCACATAAAACTTAAATCCAGCTACAGAAGTAATGGGAGCAGGACCCCAAACATCCATATGTAGAAGTTGTTAAGGAAAAGTAGATATAGAACTAGACATACTAAATGGTAGTTTGTGGCTTTTGCCTAACTGATAAGAAGTACAAAAAACTGGTTTGGGTGAGCACTATCAAGTTGGATAGACATACATACTCTACTAAAAGAGTCAAAAGAAGGGTGTGCTAATCTTCTATGCCATACTTCATAGGAAGCTTTAACACAAGAAAAGAGTCACGAAGAAATGGTTGTAATGAGTTGCTAGGAAGGGATATAAACTATTGTCACTGGGTCCCTGGGGAAAAGGATCCTTCGACTTGAGATCCTTGACACAAAAGTGAGTGGAAGTAAAGGTTAGAGAGCAGTTGTTGTCCTTAGCAAACTTATGGACAACGATTAAAATATGGGAAGCTTTAGGAACATGAAGAATATGATGCGAGATAAAACTTGTGATTGTTATGAGATGGAAGAACCATGGTTAATTATGGACATACCTTCTCCACCAGCTGTGGCTATGTGATCATGTCCATCATAAGAAGTAGAAGCATTTCTATCAAAGTGAGCAGCATTAGATGTCAAATGTTGATTTGCACCAAAATCCATGAACCAAGGATTTTCCAAAGATGTTAGTGAGGCAAGCATAACTTGGAGGTTTCTTGGTGGTTCTCCGCCTTGATAAGAAAAGTTCATACGATTACAACACTCACAAATCGACGGGGTAGGCGATCATTAGAGAACAAGTGAGACGGTGCGAGTGGATGTAGGAGTTGGTAAAATGCCGAATTAAGATGAGACCCTCGCAAATTGTGGTTGGTAGGAATAACCTCTACCATATTGTTGTGAAGTGTAGCTTCTACGGGAATTAGGATAACCAGAGTATCCCCCCGCCTCTTTTAGAAGGATAAATATTGTTATTGAAACCTCTACCCGCACTGGAAACGACCACCATAGCGACCACCACCTCTAAATTGATTAAAATTCCTACCACCGCCTCTCGCCATTAGATCTGAAGTTAATCATCCGAGCGGTGAAGGCTCGATTACTAGATTGATGAAGGTGTTGATTTCTCTCTTTAATAACAGTTTCCTCACAAAGTAACAAATTATGTAGTTCAATACTAGATACTGGAAGATTTCTTGTCCTCATAGAAGTAGAAAATGAATAGTAATCGAGTTTAACGAGATAAAGTAACAACAACCAGTTCATTATCAGAGATTATCTCACCAGCAACAGCTAATTGATCAGTTAAGGATCTAATTCCATTAAGCAAGGTTGGAATAGATTTATCATCCTGTTTAATTGATGATAACTTAGTGCGTAGTTGAATAGTATGTGTTGAAGAAGAACAAGAAAATCTTTGATTAATACTTGACCACAATTGATAAGAAGTAGTTGAGTTAGCAAAGTAAGGGATTACCGAAGGAGAAATTGTTGATTGTATCCACAGAATGATTGTTGTATCTTCATCAACCCAATCAATATATGCAGGATTCTCTACTTATTTTGTTTGATTTCGAATATTAGTGTATTAATTTGGACATGGATGAGATCCATCCGGATATTTCATCGATTTGAATTCTGAATAATAGGAAGCATTAAGGATTTCAGTGATAAAATTATTTTACCGTTAATTTGAGTTGAACAAAGTTTGATAGGTGTTGAAGAGGGATATTAGAGATGGAGTGTGAAGTAGGATTCTCCATCGAATAAGAACTGGTTATAGAAGGATTAAATCTGAGAGAAAAAGAAGGGTTTATGGATTAGATTGCTCTGATACCATAGTTGAATGGTTCAGGCAAGAGAATAGATATTTTCATTACTTAGAGAAGAGAGTACAGACTCACAGTTTATACCCAATTGGGTTTTACAGACATGACTAAAAGTGTGATCTGTACACACAAATTACAATGAGACACGTACACAAACAGTTGTAAAGCATAACAACTTCTAAGGGACTGTTTGTTTACTACCAACCTAGTACCTGGTATAATTGTGCGTGTTGTTGAACCATTGAGGGTTTTTCAACAAACATACCTAATGATCCCACATACAACAGGCTCAGATTGCACTCTCAATCCTCAATGCGAGAACAAATGCAAGGAAAAAAGGCTCTTTTGTAAGTGCAGGTTCACAATGCATTGGAACTAGTGGAAATGGTCAAGGAACAAACTCTCAATGGTTCGAGCAGTGTTGTTGCAACCAAGCCCCACCTCCATCCCCACCTCCACCTCCGCCTCAACCTCCACCTCCACCTCCACGTCCATCCTGTGGATCAGGGCCGTCTCAGACATTTAGACGACCCTGGGCGAAATAGCTCGGACGCCCATTACGCCAAAAAAAAAATCACATAGAATCTACCGTATAACATCGAAATCAAATAATTTTGTGGCGCGCAAAGAATAACATTAATAAGTCGAGGACTCTCCATCGAAATAAAAGAAAAAAAAAAAAAAACATTTTAGCTAATGGACCAAAATTTTCCGCCCTGTGCGGGAGCCCAAGATGCCCCCTTCAGAACCGGGCCTGCTGTGGATGTTGTGCTTCTGACATTAATATCCAGATCTCGGTAACATCATGAGGTGGTTGTGGAGACAAATCATCATCAACACCGTCAACTTGCGGAGCCAAATCGCCTTCCACTACTTACCTTACCTTGTAATCTATCACTATCGATCTCCAGAGAAGTGACTACAAAATGCTACTAGTTTAGGATCACTACCTAGCTGCGGCGATAATAAGAGCGGACAAAAAGGAAAAATCAATTTTAAAAGCAGCGGTAATAATGTTCTTCATTTATTTTCATTTTGTAATTTTCTTTCCAAGAAATTGTAATGGATCTGCAAAAGATGTGAATGGGCTTGGAACTAAGCTTCTTGCTTGATTTCATTGGTAGCCCAAATAGCAACTTGACGCCATTTAGATCCAAAATTTCTCCCCGTAACAAATAAATATTCTCCGCATAACATCCAAAATATTACCTTTCCATGTGTCAATTAGGTAGCGATTAAATGTCAATTCAATGTCTTCTCTGACTTATGAGCTCTTTTACGTAGCACGCGTCCTCCTCTCTTCATCACTCCCCACACATAAAAAAAATAAAAATAGAGAAGTTTAAGGAGAAGGGTTAAATCCTGATCATAAATGCATTTCAAGAACTCACGTTTACTCTGATCATAATCTGGTAACTAAGATCCTTCCTTCTTCTTCTATCAGTTGAGTTTTAACTTTGAATAACTAGAACATTAAAAGAAAAGAAAACTGAGTTGTTATGATTGATTTTGTAAGATAAAACCGGGTTTTTACACTGATCATCTTAATAATACTATGGTGTGATCATTCATTGGAAGATGTAAGGATTGATCTTTGTTTTTTTTTTTTTTTTTTTCTTGTAGTGGTTTTTTGGGTTCACTCAAAACCCTTGTTTTTTAATCTCCTAAACATAAAAAGAATCATCTAGTGGGGGCAACTGACCCACATGTCCTTCCCCTGGGTCTCTTTTTTTTTTCAAGGATCTTATGAATTGCTTTTGTTGTTGATTGTTGTTAAAAAAGGGTTTCAGTTTGTTGGGATCTTTGTTCATTGCTGGTTTTTGGGTCTCCTGACCGTCTGTTGACCCATGGACCTGGACTTGACCAGTTGACTTTGATCTTAAGGTGCCTTGAATTGCTGCTGCATTGTTCAGAATTGGAGCATGTATGGGTTGGTTGTATGCCAGATTAGTTTTGTCAAGTTGAATTGCTGCTGCATTGTGTAGAATTGGAGCAATTGGCTATTTATCTCTGTTTAAATTGTTTTGTGGAGTATTTTGGGTTTCCTTGTGCTTAGGCACCTTGTATTTGTTGCTTTCCTTCCTGAGTGTGCACTCTGATTTTTTCCACATTGGCTTTTTTGAAGACACGGAACTACCTTTTCGTAAAACTGCTAATGAAATGTATCGCTGTCTGATTTTGTGGCTGATGTTTTTTATTCGAAAAGTTATTGTTCATCATGTTAGTTGCAATGGAGGTTATTACTGATATCGAATGATCGTTCTTTTAAAATTACGTAGTTTTGAGTTGTATGACTTGTATCTAAATTTCTGAACAATTATTCCACAGTTATTAGATGCAACATCATGACGGTCAAAAGTAGTCTTCCGTTTAACTTTAAGGTTGGTCAGCAAGTAGAGGCTAAGTCTTTTGAAGAAGGTTATCGTGGAGCATGGTTTCGATGCAAGGTAGTTCTGAGTGTTATACTTAATGTCTTTATTGGTTGTGCTTCAAATGTGCCTTCATTTTATCCGTTTCGAAGATTCTCTTTCCATTTTCTTTTTCTGAATTTGCAATATACAAATTGCCTCATACATGTCATTTCATTTGCTGTCGTCAGATAAAAGGTTGCAAGAAAGGCAAAGAACCCACAGTTGCATTAGATTATATTGACTATAACGATTATAGTAAGTATGGTGTACTATCCTATTACTTCTGGAATTCTTAAAACTGTGATATCGTAGTCTTCTCTTTGCGAAAACCACCTTTACTGTCCATGGTTATTACAGGTCTTTAAAAATTTGACATCATTTGTTGTTTGCAGAAAATTATTGGATTAACTTGTATGAGTATCATCAGTTTCCGGCTGAAAAATATAGCGATTCAGAAAACAGACATTTGATGCTGCGCCCTAGCTATCCTCAGATCTACCATCAAAGTCAAATGCCTGATACATGTGAAGTCTTAGAAACGGTAGGAATTGTTGATGGTACCTGGGAAGTTGGGGATATGGTTGATTGGTTCAGAAAGGGTTGCTATTGGTCTGCACAGATCACTAAAGTACTAGATGAGAAGAATGTAGAGGTATAAAAATTGTTAAAGCCTTGTAGCTTCATTGGATACGGCTAGAAAGGGTTGGTATTGACACCTATTGTGTCTAGCATCATTCCAACTCCTAGACTTTATGTTTTATGTAATGCTATTGCTTGATTGCGGTGGCACAAATTTGTGAGCTGGTCCCAAGTGTGTGATGTTCAATTTTCAGATGGTCTTGTTGATGGAATAAAATAGTGAATTCTGAATTTTAAATTTTCCTACTTTAAGGCTGAACTGTCCGGTTTATCTTGGTCTGTTTATTTTTTACAGATTCAGTTACCAGAACCTCCCATGGGTGAAGGAGAAACTTATAAAGCTCTATGCAAAGACTTACGCCCATCCCTGGATTGGACCCCAAAGCTCGGTTGGACTCTGCCCATCTTGGAGGTGAATTCCACTACAGTCAATCTCTAATTTTATACTTTATATGTGAATAACTAGTTCTGCCCTCCTTATGTAAAGTTACCACATAACTAGTTCTGTATCCATCATTACTCAAATATCTTAAATGTCGTCTGGTCCCAAATGGAGACGAAAGGAAAACTTGTGTTACTGAAAGCATACTGCACATTATTATTAATGCCAGTTAGAACAAAATTGATCGCTAATGATTGTTACCTACATGGCTTGTATCTGCCTGCCTGTCCACTAGTAATACTCAAAGACTTTATCTGCTTTTGACTTGTTTTTACTTCATCATGAAATGTTGTATTTCGTGGTTGTAGGTAGGTAAGAATTTCCATCGTTGTGTCCGTTTGATGCAGCCTAAGGGTCCAGGTAATATTTAATTAGGTTTTCTTAGTATCATTGATTTCTGATTATGTGTACTCTAATGGATTAAATTCCACAGTTCATTCTCTTTATATCCTCATTTCCTGGTTATTATGGTTTGTGCAAAGCAGTCTTAACGGAACTGCTTCTTTGGGCTGTCGTCTGTGAAGTGGATGTTAGAAAGATGTGACTGTTCCCATCATAGTTTTGTGCAGCGGCTTTCGGTGGCTTATTTTGGTCATTGGCTTTCCTTGCATAATGATGGGAAATTGGGATATGAAACTTACTGACCAAATCTCTTACCTTAAGTGACATTTGTTCCAGTAACTTCAAGCTGAATTTCTTCTTTTAGTTGAATCTTCTTTTTTGTTGGATGTAGGAAAAGTTAGAAAAGATGAGACGTCGATTGTTTCTTCACATACTTCAGCTGGTTCAGTGACTCAAGAGTCACAGATAGATTCTCCAGGAAGGGAAAATCTGAAGCAAGCTTCAGTGATTAAGATCAAGAGCAGCTTAGCAGAACCTCCTGAGCTATCCTCCCATTCTCTAGAAAGTCGTTCACGTAATTTGCAGAACAAAGAAAAGGCGGACACATCAAGCATACAGAATGATGGTGCAGCTGAACAGTCTAGTTGGTCAGATAGTGTTTCAAGTCGGGGTGGTGATGATTGTGAAACAGTTTTACCAAGAAATAATGTGGCATCAAGAGATCAGTCTGATTCTTGTGGATCCTCCAAAAAGATGAGAAAAAGTGAAGATGAAGTGAACTCAACATCCTCTGACACAATAGAGTCGTCTATTATTGGCTTGCAGGAACTTGTTAACAGGGTTAGATTGCTCAAAAGATTATTAGAGTAGGGGTCTGATTCTTCAAATCTATGAAACCTTCAGGGAGTTCTAGATATCGAAGCAGATTGTTAGAGCTTCAACCTGTAAGATAAGAATAGTAGATTGGTCATTATAGTCCTAGATAGTCCTTGATATTTTTTGGTCAGATTCAGTGCTCTATCAGTATTATAAAGTTAGTAAGACCGCAAACAGATAGATTTTTTTTTTTTTTTTTTCCGGTCGACAACGATGGAGTTGCATTTTTTGGATTATTTTAAGCAGCCTAATGAAAAATGCTAATACAATGAAAGTGAAGTGAAGCCTAGTAAACATTGACATCCAAAATGCCTCTAAGGTTTCTTTATTTATTTTGATATGGCACATCCTCCTTGAGGGCCTTACAAAAGAGGATCGATCCTCCCCAAGATTACAGAAGAGGATCTAAGCCACAAGAAAACCACACGACTCCATGAAAAACACAACAAAATCACATCATGACCACCGGAATTGACGTCATTGTTGGCTTCAAATAATAGAAAATTGCAAATAACATGCTTAAAATATGGGAGGCAAATTTTTTTTTTTTATTGCAAGGTCATAAGGCTCATAGCAAGTCGGTTAACAAACCCTGTCAGATTTTGAGTGAATTCCGTGCAAACCTTTCAGCGAAACCTGCAGATGAAAGGGATCAGTTGAACTGGTTGTTTATATAAAGAAACAAAATCCCGAGTGAAGAATCCCATCTTCAAAAGCGAAATGTTTGTCTGGGCAGCTTTCGGTTTTTACTGCCTAGCAGTGGCAGCTCCGCTCCTTTTCCTCCACTTCTATCATAATCGGGAAAAAACAACCCATTCAAAGTTGCTACCACCACCAGGTCCTCCAGGCTGGCCAGTGGTTGGAAACCTCTTCGATGTAGGTTATAAGCTGCAAGAGACATTTCTAGAATTGCAACAGAAATATGGAGCCGTATTCATGCTACGTTTAGGTGCTGTCAATATGGTAGTCATAGCTTCAGCGAGTGCCGCTACAGAGTTATTCAAGAAACATGATCTTGGCTTTTGCAACCGTCATCTTATGGAAGTCATGAAAATGGGAGAGGATTATAACAGCGCTACTGTAACCAGACCAGTCGGACCATACTGGCGCATGATAAGGCGACTGTATGCGACTGAGTTATTCTCCCGTACAGCAGTTAAGAATACTCAAGGCAGTCGACAAAAGTGTGTGCAACAGATGATACAATGGGTATCAGCACAAGGAAAGGAAAGTACAAGTGTTGAATTACGACACTTAGTTTTTGTTTCTTTATTTAATTTGATGGGAAACCTCTTGTTTTTTAGGGATCTTTTGGATCTTAAATCTGTTGATGGAAATGAATTCTACCGAACCATAGGGGAAATTGTAGAGATAACTTTGAAGCCAAATGCAGCTGATTTCTTCCCGTGGTTACGAAAGTTAGACCTGCAAAATCTGAACAAGAGAATGAAAAATGCAACGGATACACTCATAACCATCATCGACGGCTTTGCAAAGGAGAACAGACGACATATGGATTATGTACACAAGAAGAATGAGGTGAAAGATTTTTGGACTGTGTTGCAGGAATTTGAAGGCAATGGCAAGGACGAACCAAGGAAAATGTCAGACAGACAAATCAATCTATTGATTATAGTGAGTAACTTCTTATGTTTTGGTGGATGTTACTAGATGCATGCCAATTGAATTTCTCGCATTACTAATACCTCTTTTGTAAATAAATGCAGGAATTGTTTGTGGGTTCGACAGAGACGACAACCAGTACTATAGAGTGGGCAATGACAGAGCTCCTCCGCAATCCAGAGGTAATGCTAAAGGTCAACACTGAGATCTACCACGTTATTGGTATCGACAGAAAGATTCAAGAAAGTGATATCGAAAATTTGCCTTATTTATCCGCGGTGATTAAGGAGACAATGAGACTACATCCATCAACTCCTTTCCTAGTACCACGTACAGTTTCCGAAGACACAGGATTCATGGGGTATATGATACCAAAGGGCGCGCAAATAATGGTTAATGCTTGGGGAATTGGAAGGGATTCAGCTGTATGGAATGATCCATTTTCATTCGATCCGGATCGTTTCCTGGGAACGGATATTGATTACCGTGGACAACATTTTGGATTAATACCATTTGGAAGCGGAAGACGCATCTGTCCAGGCCTCCCAATGGCTCACCAAGTTCTGCACATTATGCTTGGATCTTTGCTTCAATCTTTTGACTGGGCACTTGAAAATGGTGTAACGCCTGAAACCATAGATATGTGTGAAGCATTAGGCATAACATTGCGAAAGTCCATTCCTTTAAAAGTAATACCAACAGCATCAGCTCTTGCAAAACATTAGGCTTTCCGTCTTCATATTTGTTTTGTCTAATTTTCTTTTCTTTTTTTTTACCAATAAAATCTCCTGCATTTTCCAGTAAATTTAACAAGAAAAATTAAGCAACAAACTTAACGTTATCAATGACTTGACGAATTGCATTTTCTCTTAGGCTATCAATAAAAAGAAATGAGGAGTTTGTTCATAACGTTATCAATATGACTTGACGAATAACATAACAAATACTCCTTCCGTCTCTAAAAAATAGGCAGGTTTGTGTGTAAATTTACACACAAACCTGCCTATTATTTTGAAACAGAGGTAGTATAATTTTTGTAAGTTAATTACATATTTCGTATTACTATGGGCGTTAATCTGTAAGCTCATCCTATACATATACAGAATTCATGTCCAACAGCACCAGCTCATGCCAAACATTAGTCTTCATGTCTTCCTATCATCCTATGTATGTCTGTTTGTTTATCATTAAAAACTCATAATAAATTTTATCAACGACTGTATATAATGTAACCTATAAATGCATAAATTGTCTTCTAATTTGATAAATATGTACGTACATGCAACAAGGACTGGATATCTTTGACATACTAAAATGCAACAATAACAATGACTTGCTACACTTCCATTTAAAGACGGAGGATTTGGGGTCTATAGAACGGCTGATACCAGCCATTACTGTTACCTTGCATCACAAATTCAAACACAACAACATATGCAAAATACTATCCTCTCCATCGACACTTCAGAGACAAGCCATAACTACCAATATGCTCTCAATAAATACATGCAGGTTTGCGGCCTCTCCACTTTCAACACCAACTCTGTTGCCCCACATCCCATGAAAGCTTTGGCAACACAGTATTCCGATGTTGTTAAGAGGGAACTACCAGCCAAGTTTACTTTGACAGCAAGAGACGCAGTTTTGTGGCAAAGTAATAAGTTGGATCATGCTATGGACTTTATGAAAGCGATTCCCATTCCAGGCCTTGGCCAATCTCTTGGTCCACGTCAGTTCCGTGTCGTTGCTCAGTACAGACTTGGTATTCCATTATTTCCTGTAGATGGCAAATGCTCATGTTGTGGACGGGATATGGATGTTTATGGGGATCATGCCCTCCATTGTGCAAGCGAGGTTGGTATAAAGTTTCGGCATAATGTGGTGAGAGATATTGTCATGGATATTTGTTACAGATCAGGTGTCGCGGCTGGGAAGGAGGTAGCTTTGGGCTTTTTGTCTGACAACAACAATGCTCTCAAGCCTGCTGACATCCTCATCTACAATAGGGAAAACGGACAAGACACATGCTTTGATGTGACTGGAGTTTCACCTTTCTCGAGTGGAGTGATTCGCAGCTTCACACCAGGCCACGCTATCTCCGCAGCAGTTACTCGCAAGTGTAACAAATATTTGGACAAGTGTGCGTCTCAAGGGTACCGTTTTTGTGCCTTAGCTTTTACTACTTTAGGTGAGCTTGAAGATGAATTTGTTTACCTGTTAAAGAGATTGAAGAATTGATTGACCAAACACGATGCTAACAACAAAGTAGGTGGTCTGCTTTTCCATAGGATAGGTTTGGCTATCCAAAAGGGTGTTGGCCCCAGCGGCGAATCTAGAAACTATATTAAGGGGAAGCAAAATCTTGTTATGGGTAGCAAGAAAGCAAAATTAGGCTTTGAGGATATTTTGGGCTTAAGAATTTAGGCTTGGAATCCAAATAAGCAGGGGTAGCAAGTGCGCACCCTTGCTATAAGCTGGATTCGCCACTGGTGTTGGCGCGCAGATTGTCGCCCGACTCCCACCCATTCATGTGTAAATAACTCTTTTTGTTTCTCTTAATAAAAGCCTTGAGTGGCGTCTCTTTTTTTTATAACAATGAGAGAAAAAAAAAACAAAAAAAAAAACAATGAAATTGAAAACAAATTATGGATGATGACATCATTTTTCACCCATTGCAAATAAATGAAATCGATCTCAAAGAAATTGAATTACCAAAGCTGTATTTTTGTTTTTGGTCTTCATAAAATTAATAAGATGTGCATGGTTCTGCACTAAACGCTCTCCAATAACTGATTAGTGATTACTAATCAGGGTAAGTCCTTGTCTTGACTATGTTTCAAAAGCTGCTCGGAAAACATCATCAAATGCTTCATCCATACAAGAACTGAAAAGTTTTGAATCGATAAATCCCTTTTCCATGGTTACGACAAGCTTTAATTGTTCCATGTAGCTCACCGAGAAAAATGCTACACTCTGCATAGAAATATTAGCAAGTTAGCAAGAGAGCTGAGTTAACCAACTACAAATAACACAGTTGGTCTGGTCAGGAGGTTCGCTAACTCTTATATTTGAGATCAACAGTTCAAATACATAGTAGAATGACACTTACTTGAGGTATACCGGACGTGAAGAAGTAAAAACTGTTAATAGGATGATTATATAAAGCCATTTTATCTCTCGGACCTATAACACTCGATATCATTGTGCTAGCATTCTTAAAACTTGAATAAATCAATTCCTCCATCCCCTGAGTTATATACACAGTACTTGTGGTTAAAATTTGTAACTTAAGAACGTGATATACATAGTTTAGCTTCGCAAGGACCTTTAATTTGCACATACCTTTTGCCCCCAAATCCATAGTGCAGTATTTAGAAGTTTATCAATAAAGTAAAACATCATAGAATTCTTCTTTCTGTCCATTGTTTCTTTTGCTTTGATAATAAAATCAAGGGGGCTAACTTTCTCATGATTTGTAAATGCCGGCAAATTAACGAAAATGAATCTCGAACGGTTGCCCCATCTTTCAGCCCTTATCATATCTTCAATATTTGTAAAACCTTCAAATACTCTCATGTTGAGCATGACTGCTAAGGTCATGTTAGTATTTGCGCCACCAGAATTAGAGTCCGTCGTCGAGCCGTCTTTACTATACTGATCCATCCCCGTCTTCCTCAATGCGTACTGTTGTGATTTGATTGAATATATTTGATTGATTTTGGTTGAAATGGAGATGGGGGAAGTATTTCCTCTATCTCTTCTATTTCATTTCTCAAAACATATTACATTCTCTTTCTTAATTTAGTCAATATATGACTAGAGAAGCATGTGTGCCACACACCTACACACTAACTAAAATGTGGAGTTGACACTCCTATTACACTACACATTACATTACATTACTCAACAATCTCCTCCTTAATGTGATGTTCTTCTACTCCTAGTAGTTCACGGAAATGTTGAAATTTTCCTTTGGGAAGTGCCTTGGTGAATATGTCCGCCAATTGGTCTTCTGCCTTTGCAATACTTGAGTTCTATCTCACCATCTTCAACCGCTTCTCGAATGAAATGGTACTTGAGTTTGATGTGCCTTGCTTTACAATGCTCAACCGATTTTGGACATAGCAATTGCCGATTTGTTGTCACAAAAGATTACGGTGCTTTCTTCTTGCTTATCTTGAATGTCTTCCATGATTCTTCTTAGCCATACAACATGAGATGTAGCTATTGATGCCGAAATGTACTCCCGCTTCGCCTCGTGGATTGAGCTACGGTTTCTTGCTTTCTTCGATGCCCATGAATATACCCAACCAAAGAGAAAAGCATAACCCGATGTACTCCTCATGTCATCAATACACCCTCCCAAGTCGCTATCACAATAGCCAACTAATTTGACATCCAAATTTCTTGAATACATGATTCAAATTCATTGTTCCTTGTATGTACCTTAATAACCTCTTTGCCGCGCCAAGATGTAAATGACTAGGTGAACTCATGAACCTAGAAAGCATACTTGAAGCAAACATGATGTCGGGTCTTGTATGTGTAAGATACAACAAGTTTCCAATAAGACCTCATAGTAAGTCTCATCAACCTTTCTTCCTCCATCATCTTTCTTGAGTTTCTCATTTACTACAAGTGGTGTAGATGTGGGGTTACAACCAAGCATACCAAATTTCTTCAACACCTTTTCTAAGCATACTTGCTTTGAGAAATGAACACTCCATCTTCACTTTGATGAACTTATATACCAAGGAAGTACTTGAGCAAACCCATGTCACTCATCTCATATTTCATCATCATTTCTCTCTTGAATTGCTCTATCATATGAGCATCATTACCCGTAAAGATAAGATCATCAACATACAAGGCAACGATGAGAATAGACGTACCTTTAGTCTTCACATAAAGTGTAGGCTCACTCTGCTTTTGTTGAAGTTTTGCCTTTTGAAGTATCCATCTATCTCACTATACCAAGCTCTTGGTGCTTGCTTGAGGCCATACAAAGCTTTCTTCAACTTGTATACTTTGTCCTCTTTCTCCTTCCACCACAAAACCTTGTGGTTGTTCTACATAAACCTCTTCATGGAGTTCTCCATTCAAAAATGCCGATTTGACATCAAGTTGATAAAGTAACCAACCTTTTTGGGAAGCCATAGCAATCACGGCTCTAATGGTGTCAAGACGAGCAACCAGGTGCAAAAGTTTCATTGTAGTCGATACCGGGTTGTTGTGAGTAGCCCTTTGCCACCAACCTTGCTTTGTATCTTTGAACCGTTCCATCCGCATTGTACTTCACCTTGTAGATCCATTTCACACCAATAACTTCTTTATCACTTGGCCTTGCTACCTTCTCCCATGTATCGTTTCGTCAATGACAAAAACTTCTTCTTCCATGGCTTTTATCCAAACGGTTCTTTTGATGCTTCTTCAAAATTTTCGGTTCAACCACACAATAGTTACATCTTTCATAGACTTCACTCAACCTTCGTAACTTCTTTGGTGCCGCCGGTGGCGATGTTGATGCACTAGTACTTGGAGACATACTTGGAGATGCTCCTTGTCTTGTATTTGGTGGTGTTTGAGGTAGTTCTTCCTCATCTTCTTCACCTTCTTCAACTTCATTTGTTGCTGAATTTTCTTGCTCTTCATCAACAATAATGGTTCTCTTTTAAATTTTACCTTCTTCCCAATTCCATGAAGCCCCTTCATCAAACAAGACATCACGACTTGTAATCATTGTGTTGTTCTTCAAGCTAAACAACCTATAACCTTTTGATTGGAGGCTATAGCCAATGAATATACACTTCTCACTTGCTTCATCAAGCTTTGTTCTCTTCACCTTTGGAATTTGAGAATAACACACACTACCAAAAACTTTTTGAGATGTCTTACCGATGGCTTTCTCCCACTCCATGCTTCAAAGGAGTTTTATCCCATACGGCTTTTGTTGGACACCTATTCATCAAGTAGACGGCGGTGTTTACGGCTTCGGCCCAAAACACTTTAGGCATACCCTTGTCATGAAGCATGGACTTCGCCATCTCCATCACGGTTTGGTTCTTTCTCTCGGAAACACCATTTTGTTGAGGAGTATAACCACGGTTAGTTGCCTTTCCAAGCCTTCATCTTCACAAAATTTATCAAACTCTTTGTTGTTGTACTCTTTGCCTCTATCACTTCTCAAAACTTTGATGTAGTGACCACTTTGCTTTTCAACAAGGCTTTTGAACTTCTTGAAGATGCTAAAAACTTCGGACTTTTGTCTCATGAAGTACACCCAAGTCATACGACTTAAATCAACAATGAACAAGATAAAGTATCTATTACCTCCATGAGTTGGTGTCTTCATTGGTCCACACACATCGGTATGTACCAAACCAAGAAGTTCTTTTGCTCTCCATGCTACACCTTTTGGGAATGGTTGGCGATGATGTTTCCCAAGTGCACAACCTTCACATACTCCATCCTTGTGGTTGATATGTTGTGGAAGTCCTTGCACCATGTTCTTGTTGGAAAGTAACTTGAGACTATTGAAATTCAAATGCCCAAGTCTTTTATGCCATAACCATGTTTCATCAATGGTTTCCATCCTCAATGCAACATTCTTCTCCTTTTCAAAGATAATTGAAAGCTTCTATTTTTCTCCATCTTGATACTCTTCATGACTTGTCTCTTGTTGTTGTGCTTTTTGTCATAAATGGTGCAATATCCATCTTCAAAATGAACCGCATACCCAAGCTCCACAAGTTGCCCAACACTAAGCAAATTTTGTGCCAAATCCGGGAACATATAACACATCTCTAATGTATTTCGCTCCATTGATAGTTTGCACGCAAATTGTACCTCTTCCGTTAGCTTGAACCATGTTTCCATCCCCCATCTTCACTAGAGAGTTTATGGATGTATCCATGTCAACAAACAAGCTCTTCACACTGGACATATGAGTTGTACAACCACTATCTACAAACCAAACTTCACTCTTGGAAGTCACCATGGCACTTTGACAAGCATAAAACAAATTTTGTTTTTCTTCTTTTTCTTCCGCTCTACCGGCTTGTTCTTCATCTTCTTTGTATCTACAATCTTTCTCCAAATGTCCATACTTCTTGCAATTGCGACATTGGGGCTTTCCTTTGTTCCAACAATTCTTCTCCAAATGACCATTCTTCTTGCAAAAATTGCACCTTGGTACTTGAGAAGTATCACTTTTGTGTAGTTGTTGGAGTTAGCTCCTCCTTTCTTCCATTTTCCCTTTCCATTGGAGCTAGATGAAGAATCGCCCTTGTACCCATTTTGCTTCATTGCTGAATTTTTTTTTTGAGTTCAAGTTCAATTTTGATTGAAAAGCACTTTCAATTGATTTTCCGAGTGCCTCGACACCCTTTGTTCATACACCTTCAAAGAAGCCCATAATTCTTGTGACTTTAATGTAGAGAAATCTTTAGTCTCTTCTAAAACCGCCACAATGGGTTCAAATTTCTCCGGCAAACAAATCAATATCTTCTCACAAATTCTTCTTTCTTCCATCTTCTCACCACACATCAACATATTATTAACAATTTCAACAACTCTTGAAGAAAATTCATTCAAACATTCATTCTCATTCATTTTTAGATTCTCAAAATCTCTTCTATATGAATGTAATTTCAATTCTCTTACCTTCTTATTACCTCCATACTCTTGTTGAAGGATATTCCAGCTTCCTTAGCTATAGGAAAATGGATTACTCTTGGTAGAATAGTGTCTCCAACTCCTTGTTGAATGTACATGGATGCTTTTTGCATTCTTCTTTCTACTCTCCTTAAGTAAATCCTTTTGGGGTTGTTTCTAGAGTTGATGTATCTTCAACTTCATCATACCCATTTTGTACAATCTCCCACACATCTTGTGACATGAACAAGGTCTTCATTTTGATGGCCCAAAAATCATAATTTTCTCCATGAAAAAGTGGTATTGAAGGTTGTTGAATGTAGAAACTTGAGTTACTACTACTTGCCATTGATTTGGTTGATGATTGATTGAAGAAATTGGGTTTTCTTTTCTAGATCTAGATTTTGAAAACTATAAATGTTGCTGATTTTTTTGATTTAATGGCAGTAAATTGATTTTTTCACTCACCAAGATCAAATCTAATAGATTTAAGCCTCTAGAATCCAATTGTTTGATTTGATTGAATATATTTGATTGATTTTTGGTTGAAATGGAGATGGGGAAGATTTCCTCTCATCTCTTATTTCATTTTCTCAAAACATATTACATTCTCTTTCTTAATTTAGTCAATATATGACTAGAGAAGCATGTGTGCCACACACCTACACACTAACTAAATGTGGAGTTGACACTCCTATTACACTACACATTACATTACATTACTCAACACGTACAAGTGAATACTGTACGATAGCAGTCCAGTGATTACATCATTTACGGTCTGCATGATCCGTCATTAAAATTGGACAATTACTAGCATAAAATTAATTATCAAAAAGAAAAAAAAGAGACTGATGGGGACTAGTTGAGAAATAATTTGAACTCACCGCTCCAAGCTTGGTTTTAACTTGCTTGACTCTTTCAAGTGATAATGTCACCGAGTAGATGTTAAAAGCTTTGAATAACTCGATCTTCATAATTGGTGATGCCTCTTTACGTATTGCAGATGGCGGATCTTCTAAACACGTTCCCCTCAGCAGGGTCTCCATGAGATCGTAAGTTGTGTTCACACAGGTACCCATAAACCCCAACATTTTCTTCCCCATTCCTATTACAGTGCACTTACCATCATCACCTTGTCTCTTCAAGGACAAGTGCGGAAAAGTAAGAGGAAGTCTTGGATCATCCGCTCTTTGGCAACCCTTCAAAAACATACTTACAAGTGAATAACCATCTCCGATTGCATGGCTAAACTTACAAATAAGAGTGCATGCGCCATTTAAACTTGGGTGATTGACCAAATGAACTTCCCATAATGGCTTATCTTCTGAAAACTTTTCACAGCTTATTTTTGATAGGTATTCTCTCAAGTACTCGTCAAAGCTTTCTCTCGCTAAACCTGATGGGAATGTCGGGAAAATCAAATGGTCTTTTACTTGTGTAACTACTTTTTTCCATCGTACAGCACCTTTCTTGCTTCTCTCCATGATTGAAGAAAAACGAACATTTACCGTTGCCAGAACCTTATTACATATTTCTAGACATTCAACTTCAGTAATGGGTGTCTCCAGTTGAAGAACAGCGAAAATGACTAACGATAAGATTGAACTGTTTAGGCTCTGAGAGAATGGACTCACCAGAGGACTAGTTTCTTCATCTATGTTTACCGTTGCCAGAACCTTATTACATATTTATAAGTCATATAAACGCGGTTCCACCACATATGACAATCTCAGAAGATAAAGCAAAAAAAAAAAAATGTCTATTATAAAATCATAAAACCCACCAATTGGTCAATTTATAGTCCTAAATGGAGCTATTTCTTTGCTATTGACCGTTAGTTAATTTTTTATGCTCTTAAGCTAGGGGGTTTTACTTTTAACTACTCAGTGTAATAAAGAGAGAAAAAAGTGCAGGCAGACAAGAGATGATGGTTAAGCGGCAATTTCCATATAACCAGATTATTGTAAGTTAAACAATATCTACCTCAAGACAATCCACCTAAGGGCCCTTCTGTAACCTTTTCTTCCTACAGATTCAGATAATTTTGTAGCTTGTTTTTGTATTTCATTTTTCCTCTCTTCTTTCTGTTGAGGTTAGGCCTAGGCCCACTCATTTCTGTTTATTTTTCTTTTGCTCAATAAATGAACCATTTTTTGGGGGCCGTGGATTTTTGAGGGTGTAGTACCTTATTAGGCCACCTTCCCTCTAGTTATAAGGGGTGTCTAATGCGTTGAAATTACTAACCTACCCTTAACCTAATTTAATTTAAAACCAACCCTAATAACCACCTCTCTCTCACTCTATATATAACCACCACCTCCTCCCACCACCACCACCCATGACCGCCGATTACTACCACCACCACCTTCGGCCATCACCACCGCCCACCGTCGCCGATTACCACCACCACCTCCTCCCACCACCACCGCCGATTACCACCACCACCACCTCTGATTATCACCACCTCTAATCACCGATTACCACCACCAACAACAACCACCACCACCTATATATATATATATATATAGCTTAATTTAAATCTTTAAAAAAGATATTCTCACAAACCATTACTTGTCGTTTGTCTTTGGTTGAAAAAATGAGAAGTAATCATCAAAATGAGTTGAAAATTGAAGTTGTGGAGAGGTTTAATGGAGGTTATGTTGTTGATGTTGAGTCGGTTACTTGTTCATCTCACAAGGCAACCGAACTACACATTCCGATGAGTTCGGTTACTTGTTCATCCTCACAAAGCAACCGAACTACACCTTCGAATGAGTTCAGTTCTATATGCTTTATAACTATGTTACCGGGCGCGAAGTTCGGATTGTTTCTCATAAATGTATAAAGCGCCATGTAACCGAACTCTAGGGTTAAAAACATAAGAAAAAAGTTGCCATGTAACCGAACCTTACTTGCTTTTTCTCATTATTTTATTTCTTTTATAACCGAACTCTATCAACTTTGTTCGGTTATTTCACTAAAAATCTTAAAACTTCCATGTAACCGAACTACGGTTAAAAACATAAGAAAAATTTTTGTTTGTTAAGTTAGGTTGGTTGTGCAATTGATCTCAAGTTTGCGAAACAATAGAACTTATTAAACTTAGTTCGGTTGGATCGCAAAGCATGCGGTTGCGAACCAACCGAACCATATACACTTGGTTAAAATTTATTTGTACGTAAAAGTTCGGTTAGTTGCGAACCAACCGAACGTAACACCGCATGTCGAGCTTCCATTAATATGGAGTTCTAACCCGCGTGTTTGGATCAAGCAACCGAACTACACCTTCAAACTAGTTCGGCCATTTGTTTATCTCCCAAGGCAACCGAACTACACATTCGATGAGTTCGGTTACTTGTTCATCCTCCAAAGCAACCGAACTACACCTTCGAATGAGTTCGGTTACTTGTTCTTCATATAAAATAACCGAATCTGTTCAAAATCCAGACAAAAATTTTACATTTTGGGGAAGTTTTTACCAATTTAACATACATTATCTAAGTTTGGAACATACTTGTTCACCCAAATACTCTTCCCTCGGGTTGTGGTTGATAAAATCCATTATTTGAATACTCAAGGGGGTGAATTGGAGAAAAAAATATTTATTTTTCATGTTTTTCTCCTTCATCTTCTCTAACTCTACTCTCACAATAATTCTACTCAACTAATAATAAACCCATCCTTTAATTTAATCTCACTAATTGTTTTTAACTAAATCATTTCACTAATCATAACCTAAAATTAATTAAGAGGGTAGATTAGGTATTAAATAAATAACTAGATATGGGGTGACCTAGAATTACTTCTAATGTCTTACCCAAAATAAAACCATGGTCCCCTCAAAAAAAGGCTGGTCCCCAAAAAACGGTTCCAATAAATCTCCTTTGAGCTTTGCAAAAAAAAAAAAGTCTTTTCACTTTCACTTTTCTAGTTTGGTTTGTGATGTTATAACTTTTTGGTTGGTCTAATCTTGTTTGGATCCTTTCTGGTTGGTTGCAAGCCAGGACACCTCGCCCTTGTTTGCTTTCTTATATATATAAAGTTCTCTTTCTTGCTGATGAAAAAAAAAAAAAAAAAAAAAAACCAGTCTACCTCAATACGTTGCTAATTTAATTTTGAGAAAATGGGTCATTTGTCCAAAAAAATTTAAAACACGGTTCAAATGGACAAGTAAAAAAAAGTACGGGTGAAATAGCCAAAAAAAAATAGCAAGGATGAAACTGGATTCATCCTGGCTTATACTTAAAAATAAGAAGGATGAACCTGGATGCATCATGTAAAATAAAAATAAGAAAAAAAAATTTGAAAATGGACAGGATGAAACCTGGTTACATCCCGCCTATTTTAAATTTTTGTCCATTTAAAATGTATCTTTTTAATTTTTGGCTATTTAAACAGTATCAAAACCTAAGTGTCTTTTTCACCCATGAATTGTTGATTTTGGTCTTTTTGACCAATTTTGTGTTTAATTTTCTCCATGCTGACAGTCTGGGGGTTTCTTAGCCACGACTTGTCAGTATGGGCTAGTTTAGCTTGTCTATTCGCTTTGCTGTTCAGGCACCACCATACCTAAAAAAAAAAAACTGTTAGTTATTTTCTTTTTTTGGTCAAAGTCAAAGGTGTGATATATACAGTTTTGATCACTGTTCGTTACAGGAAGGCGGGAACCACTATGTAGCCTAGTAAATTCCTATAGCCGGTCGAAAATCTTCCATAAAGTTAGTAATAGTGCTACAATGACCGTGGAATACACCGGGAGAAATCCCCCAATTAGTGTCACGGGATTTTTCCCGGTATTCTTGACTGATAAAGTTGAAGTTGCATTTTGCGGGTTCTTTTAAAAGCATGTAATAGGGTTTCTTTTTCTGTCATCTCCTTGTGCAAAAAACACCTAGATTTTTTTCATTGAGAGCTTTACGAAAGAGGATCATTAAGCCGCGTACATGTATTACTGGTGACAAGTGATCCAGAGCCTGGCTATGATTAAAACCGAGCTACGTACTAAAAAAAAAATAAAAAAAATCAATGAAATAAGTGAAACACAATAAAACCACATCAGTAACCACCGGAGTTGAGAATTAAGCACAAGAACCCGAATCGGAGTCGGTTATCTATCCATGTGAGAATTTTAGGTAGAACATCAGAATATAATTTCAGGTTTAGTAATACTGTACTACAAAATCATTTTGACTTCAAAATAAATTACAAAAAAAGAAAAGAAATAAAGATATATCTGTCCAGGCCTCCCAATGGCTCGTCAAGTTCTTCACATGGTGCTCGGATCTTTGCTTCACTCTTTTGATTGGGCACGTGAAAGTGGTTTCTCGCTGCTGAAAGTTTCAGCCTGAAACCATAGATGTGGGTGAAGCATTAGGCATAACATTGCGAAAGACCATTCCTTTAAAAGTGATACAACCAGCATCAGCTCTTGCAAAACATTAGGCTATATGTCTTCCTTTTTATTTATTTTTATCAGTAAAATATCCTACGTTTTTCCAATAAATAAATAAAACAAAATTAATGTTCGTAGGATTTTGCAAGAAATGTGGAGTTTGTTCATTGCATATCAAAGACTAGGAATTACATAACAGAACAAAATCTTGGCCGCCGCTTGTTGGGATTAAATAAACGAATTCATTAATTCTAAAAGCGAACACAAAGCCAATAAGAAAGGACGCGCAAATGGGATACTAAAACTAATTGGGGATATAAATTACTTCCCCCACCCAATAGTGTTTGTTAAGGGGTGTTTTTTTGGGGCGAAAACACGAAACTACCCTTTAAAACAATAAAAGCTAAATCAAACATAAATATACCCTACTCCCTTTTAAATTCGAAACATTTCTCACTCCCTTTCAAATTCCCCCTCTCTACTTCTCTCGCCCAGGCTCCTCACTTTGAATGTTTTTTTATTTATTTTTTACATTCGGTTGGGATGAAGACCATGCCGGTAGTGATGAAGACCATGCCTTGGAAGTAGTGAGTGCCGGCATGGTTATTTAGGATGAAGACCATGTCGATCTTTGGGTTCCTCGACTTGGCATGGTTATTTAGGATGAAGCCCATGCCGATACTGAGTTCCGGCAAGGTTATTTAGGATGATCAATACCATGGCGATACTTGCTATTTCAAATAAATTTTTTCGGATGTTTTGTCCTTAAACCGCATGGTTCATTTGGGAATCGACCATGCCGCAGACCACTCTTAGGCATGCTCGTTAATACTTTTACCATGCCGGAACCGAGTGAGTTTCAGGCGTAACAATGGTGGATTCGATGAAAAAAAAATCAAATTTCAATACATTAATACCTATATATGACTAATTGGAGCACTTGTATATCAGCTTGTTTACTTTCATGGTTGGTTCTTCCCATAAACTTTCATGATCATAAATATCTTGATTTAATGTTGTTGCATCAACAAATTCAATGATAATGATTTATTCTAATGATTATCAAACTAAACTATTAACTTACCTAATTATATTTAACCACTAAACATGATTAGTGAGGGGTAGATTAGGTATTACGTAAAAAAAAAACTTAGATAAGGGGTGACCCTGAATTAATATTTGGATCCAGGTTTTGTCCCTTTCCTCTATCCCCCAATTAGTTTTGATATCCCCCAATTGTGGGTTCATAAGAAATCCCCGTATTCAAATATTTCTCACATTTTTCTGATAATTACAAAACAGTCGCAGTAACAAAAAATTGAGCAAGACATTTAACAAACTACTGGACTATCAGTTTCCACCAACACCTCAATTCTTAATCATGATCAACCAAAATTTAGTTAAAAGCTAAGTTTTCATGAACAAATGCTTTTTCCTTGTTTTTTTTTTTTTTGAAGGAAACATCTTGATTTCATTAATATGGTAAAATTGAATACATCAAATCCAAATACATCAAAGATGGGAACAATAAAAGATTACATATATCTTGTTTCATAGATGAAACTGATATTTGAAACATGGCATGTGAAATAAATTCCTGCCATCTGAATTTGTCTTCTACATTAAGAGTAAAATTTCCCGGAGGGGAATAATCTGCCCAATTTAACTTTTGTTCTCCTTTAAGAGGAAATTGTCCCAGAAGGGAATAGTATGCCCAAATCATCGCTATCACGATCACTTCTTGTAGCCATGTATCTTCAGAAAATCGTAGAATCATGGCTGCTTTTGAAAAATCGTTCCCGATGACATATCTGTGATGAAAGCATTCAATGAAAACGCCATTACGGCTGATATAATCTTCTAATTGGCATATACGAGCCAATAGATATGAAATCAATTGATAACAAAATACAAATACCATAATCATATTTACACTTTAAAATCGTTTGATAAAACGATGATTTATTTAATAATACTAGTAACTAATGGTCGTGCAAATCAATCGAAGATCTGAAAAATCAGATCAAATCCGATAGATTTGGATCACAATTGGAAGAAATCAGGAAGTTTGTATACATATTTGGATCACAATTGAGAGAAAACGGTTATGAGAGAGAAATCAGGAATTATCCAGAAGTGAAGGTTGTAAAGTAAACATACTCATTCATTTTCTTATTCTCACTTTTTGTTTGACATACAATAACTATGAAGTTGAGAACAAATTATGGATGATGAGATCCATTTTACACCCACAACAATAAGAGGATAATTCACTAAAGTTGTACTTGTGTTTTTGAACTGAACACTCTTTCTAGTACACTTAGTATACCCCCTAGTTAGCAATTCGGGGTACGGGTAGTAATTCGGGACGGCATACGTACGGGAATTATACGGATTCGGATATGTCGGATTCGGTCAAAAATCCGGTCAACGGTTCGTTGTTCGGACAGTAGTTCGGAACGGCATACGTACGTGCATATTCGTTTTATAAATGTGAGTCCGGCACTTAAAATTCGGCTTACATATATGATAAATTGATAAGTATTATGACCTTATTACGAGACTAATTTTATTTGTATATGATTTATAAGATGGAAAAAACATTTTAGCGTGATTATTTACCATGAAGTAAACAATTTAATCGCATAAATGTATTATAAAAGAGTTTATAGACTTTTAAACAAAAAATTGACACATAAAACACTGGTTAAACAACTACCAATAGAAAATTTTAATTGAATAATTGTATTTAAATATAAAGTATATACAAAATCAAACAAAATCAATCAACAAAGCTCTGGTCAGAGAATTACCTATGGGAGAGCGAGGTTGGGCGCGAACTAGGTTCGAAGTTCTAGTTCGGAAATATCATTCGGATTTGGTTAGTTCGGATACGTTCGCGAATCATTCGTGAGGTCCATATAATCCGGGAACTAGGTTCGGAGTTCAAATAGTTCGGAAGTATCATTCGGATTCGGTCGGTTCGGGTATGCCCCCTAGTCTCACAAGCCCCAATGATCAACAGATCACTTGTCAAGTCCTTGTCTTGGTGATATTACTGTTGTACTCTTGTCTTGACTATTTTCAAAAGCTGCTTGGAAAATATCATCAAAGGCTTCATCCATACAAGAACTAAAAAGTTTTGAATCAATAAATCCTTTTTCCATTGTTACCACAAGCTTTAATTGTTCCATGCAGCTCACTGAGAAAAATGTTATACTCTGCATACAAATATTAGCAACTTAGCAAGGGCCAATTTGGAATAGTAGCCCAGTTGACCGGAAGAGTACTTAACTCTAATATTTGAAATCTGCAGTTAAAATTCTCACCGGTTTCCAAAATAAAATAACATATATATCAAGCAAGTACTTTGTGATTAAAATGACACTTACCTGAGGTATACCCGACACGAAGAAGTAAAAACTGTTAACAGGATGATTACATAACGCCATTTTCTCTCTTGGACCTATCACACTCGATATCATTGTGCTAGCATTCTTGAAACTTGAATAAACCATTTTCTCCATTCCCTGAGTTATTATTATACACAGTAGTTGTGGTTAGATGTGCTAGGAAATTAACTAGGATGGCTTCATTAATTAAGCTTCGAAAGGACCTTAAAACGGCAGGATAATAATTTGCACACATACCTTTTGCCCCCTAATGCATGCTGTAACATTTAGAACTTTATCAATAAAGTAAAACACCATAGAATTCTTCTTTCTGTCCATTGTTTCTTTTGCTTTGACAATGAAATTAAGGGGGTTAACTTTCTCAAGATTTGTAAAGGTTGGTAACTTTGCGAACATGGATCTGGAACGGTTGCCCCACGCATCTGCACTTATCATATCTTCGATGTTTGTAAAACCTTCAAATATTCTCATGTTGAGCATTACAGATAAGGTCATGTTAGTATTTACGCCAGCATAGTTAGAGTCCATCAGTGAGCCATCTTCACCACACCGATCCATCTTCCTCTTCCTCAATGTGTACAAGTGAATAATGTACGATAGTAGTCCAGTGATAACATCATTTACGGTCTGTATGATCGGTCATTGAAATCGGGCAATTATTAGCAAAAAATAATAGTGTAACCATGCCAAAAAAAGAAAAGAACAAAAAAATACTGAATTTGGGGACTAGTAAAAAATTAAGTTGAACTCACCGCTCCAAGCTTGGTTTTAACTTGCTTGACTCTTTCAAGTGATAATGTCACCGAATAGATGTTAAAAGGTTTGAATAACTCAATCTCCATGTTTGTTGATGACTGCAAACGTATTGCAGATGGCCGATCCTCTAAACACGTAACCCTCAGTGTGCTCTCCACGACATCGTAAGCTGTGTTCACACACTTACCCATAAACCCCAACATTTTCATCCCCATTCCTAATGCAGTGCTATTACCTTGTTTCTTCAATGACAATTTCGGAAAAGTAAGAGGAAGTGAAGGATGATCAGCTCTTTGGCAGCTCTTGAAAAACAATCTTATAAGTGAATAACCATCACCAATTGCATGACTAGCCTTAAAAATCAGAGTGCACACGCCCTTCAAACTAGGGTACTTGACCAAATGAATTTCCCATAATGGTTTGTCCTCTGAAAACTTCACACAACCAATTTTTGATAAATATTCTCTCAGGTGCTCCTCATAGGTTTCTCTCGCTAAACCTAAAGGGAATTTGGGGACGATCAAATGATCTTCGACTCGTGTAACAACTTTTTTCCATCTTAAAACACCTTTCTTGTTTCTCTCCATGATTGAAGAAAAACGAATATTTAGTGGTAATATATGCTTATGACATATTTCTTGAACTTCAAACTCGGTAATGGGTGTCTCTAGTTCAAAAACAGCGAAAATGTTTAATGATAAGATTGAACTGTTTAGGCTCTGAGAGATAGGACTCACCGGAGGACTTGTTCTTTCATCTAAGTACTGATTATCCATTGTTTATTTCCAGCTCGTGTCCCTTGCAGTTATTCCAAGAATTCGAATGGGTTTATACAAAAATTATGGTAAAGGTACTGTCGTATACCAATAAGTAATGTACGATAGTAGTGCAGTGATTATATCATTTAAGCCTGACCGGTCATTAAAATTGGGCAATTAATAGCACAAAATTTATAGTGTAACTATTCCAAAGTAAATATATCAATAAATAACATACTAAATTTTGGTACGAAAAAATGCAGCATTTTAAAAGAGGGTAGTTATGTTCACATGGATGAGTAATGCTACAATGGTACTTATGTTCACTTGAATGAGTAAATGCTACAATGGTACTTGTGTTCACATGGATGAGTAATGCTACAATGGTACTTATGTTCACTTGAATGAGTAAATGCTACAATGGTACTTGTGTTCACATGGATGAGTAAATCGAATGAGAATCCCACCAAAGGAAGCGTGGCACTAATTGGAGTGGGCCCCACCCCTATTAGTGCCACGGGATTTCTCCTGGTGGATTCCACGGTCAACAAATTATTTCCGCACATGGAGGTATCGTATTCTCTTGATTGCATCTAACTCCTTTAAAATCCTAAGTCATGCTAGGCCATGCGTCGCGGTGGGAATGCCGCCTCCTTCTTCGATGGTAACCCTCACCCATTCATAGAATTGCTCCGTTTCACTTTTCCTCAAAGGAGAGAAAAACAAGGCTTTTCCTCACAAAATAAAAAAAAAAATTATTTTTACGGTCCGCGAGTTATAACCTCAAAGGTGTCACTATGCATCCACAAAAAAACCCGCCAAAACAAAAGTAACACAAAAACCCCAAAAAACAAAATTTTGATGAAACCAAATTTTGGTTTCATCATAAAATTTGATGAAACCTTATAGAATTTGACGAAACCAATTTTTGGGATACCTTATAGAATTTGACGAAACCAATTTTTGGGATGAAGGGAACAAACAAGGGACTATGAGAAAAATGAAAATCTCAAGCTTTGCTATGACAAATGAGGATAGAACAAAGCTGACCAGGCAACTGCCTTAACTAAAACCCAAACAGTATTCAACACCTACCAACAGCTAAAGGGCTTACAACAGTAAGAATAAAAGATGAAACAAGAACTAAAAATCTAAGATTCATGAACTAAATTGAAATAACCACAGTGGGAGAGAGTACTAATTATTTGTAACTAAAAAATTCTCTGAATAAGTTACACAGCAGTACAGAACTACAGATTAATAAAGCAAGGAAGGGCCTTCACAGGTAAGGTTGAGAACATGTAGATTAAATTACAGGCACCACTACAACTGCAAAAAGATACAAGACAGGAAGTTGGCAAAGCTACAAAACACTAAGGAAACCAAAAGATACAAGATTGAAGAGTATAAACAAAATAAACAAGATTAAAGGAAGCTAGCAAGATAAAGACGAAGATCAAACCGAAAAGGGAACTCATAGACTCTGATTTCATCTTGATATACTCATTTTCACATGATTGAAATTTACAGCATTTACAGGGGGTAGTCTCATCTTCAGTATTATTAGGGAGATCATTTCTTTTAGAATCTCTGAAGCTTCATTTTCACCTGGAACTGAAGTCAGGGCTTGACCCTCCCATGCTCATGGAACAACAAACGAAAAAATTACAAGGAAGTTATGCAAATCAAAATTCACCCCAAAAAAGACCCATAAAGGTCTGAACCTGAAGTTGAGTGGTTTTGTAAAGCTTATAAATGCTTAGATATAAATCGAAAAAACAACCGACTGCTAGTCTAATTGCTCAAATACATTAACTACTATTTCACTAGAAAACATTGCTGGAAGATGGATATCCGAATAGAAAACCCTCAGGAAAACACCCACACTTATATAAAATTCTCCAAAAAGCTATCAAAAACCCAAAGGAAAACCCTATGCAACTCAGGCTCATGTTGCAATCTTAAAATAAAACCTCAGGCTTAGATTTCAAACATATTAACTCCTTGAATTTTCCATAGAAATTATATCAATTCTAACACATCACCTTGTCAAACAGAAAACATGGTGATACAAAAAATACAGCTGAGAAGCTACCTGGTGGAAAAAACTTTTGTAGAGAAATTATGGAAAAGAGAGGGGTAAGCATCAAGGAGTCTGCGCTGTTCACTTATACACATCACCAAGCCAAAATCAAAACAAGGTGATACTAAACACACAGCTGAAAAGCTACAGGAAGAATTAAAACTTTTGTAGAGGTTATATAAACACGGGGAACAACATAAGATCAAAGAAGCACAACACATGAAGAAAGAAAACCAAAATATCTGAGTTCTAAGGAGAAATAAGGGTAGATCGATCTAAAGAAATACACGACCAACAGCAAGATCCTAGGAAATAGAGTCACAACAATACCAAAATTGAAGAGGATAAACTTTAGGACAAATATTTACAATCAGATTCAGAACGAGGGTGAATTAAATTCGGATAAAAAACCTATTCAAGCCTAATAATAAACCAATTCCATGAATTAAATTACTTATCTTCATCAGCAAGAGGTAGCAAGGAGATTGGATTTGCCATGTTGCAGAGACCAAGCTTTTTTGCCGCCTCCATAACCTTGACTATCGTATCCTAGCAGTGTACCAAATGAATTGTTTCAAAATACCAAAAAAAAGGTCTGTATAACTCTAAGAGCATCTCCAACAGTGGGTGCTAAAAATCCTACGTGGAATTTTTATTTAGATCCTTATTTATGGGGTGATTTGTTTGTGGCAAAAATAGTAATGCTTTGCTCATGAACTATCTCCAATGGTGGGGGTCATATTTCTAAGATTTGTTATTTTTGGATAATGATTAAATTGATTCCCTTTTTCTTATTGGTTTAGAAAAATTTATTTATAGATAAAAATTTAAAATATAATTCAAAAGATGACATGGAGGTCATTGTCAAGGTCTAAATAAGACTTTCTCTAAGACCTTCACATTTATTTTGACACCCTTCCTACTTAATAGGACCCACCATTGGAGATGCATTTTATGTAAATGAGGGTCTAAAATCCTATGTGTCATAAAAAAATAAAATTTTCACCCTCTATTGGAGATGCTCTAACAAAACTTCAAAGAGATTACCGGTGGGGAAAGGATGACAAAGGAAAAAATAAAAACGTAAAAAAGGGAATATATCTAAAGGCATGGAAATCAGTTTGTAAATCTTTAGAGGAAGGAGGATTAGGACTACCAAACATTGAGAACTTTAACCAGGCTATGATAGCCAAGATGGGTTGGAGACTAAAGGAAAACCCAAATACTTTGTGTGCGAAAATCTTAAAAGCAAAATACTAGCCCAATAAATACATTCTTCACGTTAAAAACAAAGCAAACACCAGAGACAGTTGGATCTGGAAAGGAATCTTAAGTGGTGTGGCTCATATACAACATCACCGCAATTGGGAGTTTGGAAATGGCAAACTTATTGATGTCTGGGAAGAAAAATGGATACCAAACACCATTGTTCCCATGCCAAAACCAACAACAGGTACTGCAAATATAATAAAGGTAAGTAATCTTCTCATCGAAAACAAAGAATGGGATGTGAATAAGTTGAACTTATGCTTTGATCAATCAATAGTAGAAAAGATAAAGAAAATAACTATACCTAGGCAAGATGTTGAAGATAGGGCACATTGGAATCTTAATTCAACAGGTAAGTTTACCGTGAAGTCTATTTATAACTTTATTAATAATAGTGATACTGATAATATAGACTGGAGAAGAATATGGAATCTGCAAACAACCCCTTCAATCAAAATTTTTATATGGAAGCAAGACACTCCATACTCCCTACAAGTATGAGAGAGTTGCAAAGAATCCTCCCTAACATCGAAACCAAATGCAGACTATGTAATGAGGGTGAGGAATCACTAACACATATATTTCTCAAATGCAACTTCGCAGTTCAGGTATGGATGCATCTAAATGTTGATATTGACTATGTTCTTGATAGTTGTGATAACTTCCATGATTGGAAAAACAAATGGTTTGATAATCGAAATAAGGATTATGGTATAATAGAATGGCCAGAAATGTGTAGTATAATCATATGGCATATATGGAAGGCTAGGTGCGAAGTAACATTCCAACAAATTCAGCAAAACAAAGGCAAAAAACAGCCAAACTTGGCTTGTAATATTTATAAATAGTTATTTATATGTCATGCACCTGATTACAATATCATGTAGTCCCTTTACTACAACCCAATGCATGATGAGGCTCTAACAATTCTAGACAGGGAACCGGGCAAGGAGCTAACTTATATGAGTCTGCGAATTACTATTGCTTTATCAATGCTAATGTTGAATTCCACAAGTTCTGCAGGCATTGGCTTAACTTTAATTGATTACACAGGAAAAACTGTTGAGGCAAGAGGATCATACACAGATTGCACTACAAGAGAACAATTAGAGGAAAAGGGAGATGAAGCAGCCTTCCGTTGGGAAGCTGAATGGAATGGTCACAATGTTATTTTTCAAAGTGACTCGCAGCCAACCCTAAAGCTGCTGATTGGAAGATATGTTGAAGCTAGGGAGCATAGATACCAAAATAGCACAAATTTTGGGATTTTAACAAAAACTTTTATAAATTTCAAAGTAAATGCTTTCTATCTAACTTCTAGGTTTAATATTAGAGAGCAAAGAAACATATCAACTTTTGTAATCGTAATGCAATTAAAAAAGTGTGGAAAGGAGACACTCTAAATGCAATCCTTCATAGTCTTTACATTACAAACTGTATCAAACTTGTAACTGTTAATGATTCTCAAACTTCTGATTCTTATAATTCTATAATATAATTTCTCAGAGGGCCTTCCTCGTTTTCGAAAAAAACAAAAAAACAAAAAAAAGACCTATGAAATGTTATTACGTTCAAACGTGAGTATTGGCTCAGTAAACTACTGGCTTGACAATGAGCAAAGATTTTCCGTTCAATTGATTCAAACTCCGTGAAAGGCTTTCATACAGTCTGAACATCACCACTAAAACCATTCTCTCCATCTCAGTATCAACACTAGCTACTCATTCATTCACATAGATCCCTAATTCTAGAACCCGCATCTTCTCCACAGCTAATCACTATCAGAGCATCAACATTCCTCAATCATCAAAACACCATCATTTGTAAGCTGAGAATCGATCGACATCAATAGCTCCGTCTTCTCCTCACAATTATCAAACCCTTGAATCCCAACTCTGTATCAGCAAACCCATCACCAAAAATCATTTCAATTCCTCATCAATTTCATCTCAACTTTTGATAACCACACAACCCTAATTTCTTTATAACATCTCCAACTAGAGTCAGATTGCAAATTCGACCGAAACCCAACTAAAATCCACCATCCACTTCTTGCAACAATCCGTTTCTCAAATCACCATCTCTCAAATCAACTGCAACTCATCCCTTTCTCAGCTCGCAACCACAATCAAAACCCCTTTCTCAGCTCGTCTTCAACATCCGCCACCCTTTCTCAGCAATTTTTTTTTATGCATTATCTTTCTCTAAAATCATCTCAAACCCTAGCTTCTCTACATTAATCTCTCTTGTTTTTGGAAACGGCTGGTGAAAAATAGATATTGGAAGAAGAATAAAGATGGAAATGAGGAACTGGATGAATGGATTTTAGGGTAATGATGTATATTGGATTAAGTCACAACCGTTTAAATATCTTCGAGATTTCCTGATCCCGGATTAGGGGTTCAGATCGAAACACGTGAGAAACAATAACTATGCTACCGAAACGTACATAGAGGGCATTTTAATAATCTCATCCAGCTCACGAAATCTCCATGTACGAGATTTTGGCGAGATATTGACCAGCCAGCAAGACATATTGACTGACATAACGGATTTGAATGAAATCCGTTCAATTGGCTTAGATTTTCAAGAAATAAAAAAAGAGGCTTAGATTTGAAAACGACCTACCAAAACAGACCTATTTTTATATATAATCCTTGGAAAAAATGCTCATTTATTTTGGCAAACTTATCCCGGAATAATCAACAGTGGACGCACTATTATAGCACAAAGACCATAACAGAGTGGAGTGTTCGTCTCATATAAAAGAGACTAGTAATTTGTATATATATTGGATACACAACAAAATATACATACTATGTACATATGCTTGATGAAAAAAATCAAGAGTTCACGTAATGAAAGAGAAGCAGTCGTACAAGAGCAACAATGAAAACTCAAAAACAACAACTCAAATAACAAATCAAGCAACCAGCACTCATTCAATCAAATCCTACAACCACAAAAAACTCAAAACCCTTACAATTCATAAACTTGAAAGCAGAATCAAAAACATAGACCAATCATGGATCTCTTTAACCGTTAAATATCAAATACCCCTACCACAACCAATAAAACTAAAAGTACTCAGCAAAATGCTTTGCTTTTCCTTTTCAGAGATACTCCAAATCTTAAATTGTTTATGACAAAGAAGATAAAAGTTAAGCTCAAACACCATCTAAAACCTCATTGTTTCTTCGGCTTCAATTCGGCCCCTGCTCTCCTTTGCACCGTCTTTGGATCTTTGGTGATGAAGCTCGTCTCTCCAGTTGTCTTTTTCTTCTTCTTCCCCTCTTCTGCTGTATCCTCAAGATTGATGGGTTTTGTTTCAACACAAATCATCTCTTGTCTTCCTACTTCAGATGTGATAAATATAGGCCAAGGAACAGGCAATACCAATCCATCAGAACGTGCAATCATATTTATTTCTTCAGCAGGCTCCCATGTTTTGATAATTGTGACCGAGTATCGGAATTTTCTTTCGTATCTATATCTCTTCATCCTGATTTCTCATAAGTTCTCCTTTTCTGAGGACTCTCTGCACTATTGCATCTTTTATAGACAAAACTTTGAAAAAATGCGTTTACTGTATACAAAATTCCTCTACTTTTTAAAGTTGTTATTTTTAGATTTCAAACCTTCCACTTTCTTTTGGTTGAATCTAAAGAAAATGAATCAGTATGTATTCCGTCAATATAATCTGACTGTTGATTTTCTTCTGATTTCAGGCGTTGAACCATCATCGGAATCCATTTTTCTCTGGGACCCTTTTTCTCAGACTCCTAAAAAAACCTTGGAATATAACCTTGAGATATGGATTAGCTGTTGTCACTTTCATTCTGCCACCACTCCCATGTGCCTTCCTATTTATGGTTATTCAACCTTAACCAAAACTTGTGTCCATAAAGCTCATATTTTTTCAGTGTTTCATCCTCCTTTGACCCATACTTTCTCAGACCAAACAAGGAGCATTAAATTCAACCCTGAGCTTTTAGACTGGGATACTGTCATAACTGTTCAAAGAGGGATCACAAGACAAAACAATAGCAGCATCTACTCTACATGCAAGGTGTACTCAGAGCATCTTTGTACTTGGGTTTTCATCAGTCACGAGCAAGTCCTTGGAAGCTACTCCATTTTAAAGTTCAAAAACTCCAAAACAAAACAAAAACAAACCCAACTCTGGAGAGAATCTCTTCCTATAGTGTCTAGTGTTGGAGTTTCACAAACCAAACCCTTTCTCACCTCTAGGTATGGATATACTTTCAAATCATTCAAAATTTTAATCATGTCCAACTCTTATAATTCTACTTCGGTGGATGATCTAACATCAGCAATGCAAGCCAGCCAGATTATTCATGATCCATTAAGGCCTGTTGTTTTTCTCAACAAAGCCTCTCTTAAACCAAAACCACCTCAAGATGATAAATGGTGTGCAGTGGGTAAGCTTCATAGTAACACCAACGTCAACTACCAAGAGGCTCAAACGTATGCTAGAAAGTATTGGAATTTAAACAAAGAAGTGATTGTTACTCCTTTTCAAAAGAAGAAAACTTCTTCCACTTTCGCTTCAATCATGCTACATGGATATTCTATCTCGTGAACTATCCAAAACCATGGTTGATCCATGATTCTACTCTTTCTATCATCCAAATACCCTTTGAAGGAGTACATAAGATAAAAGATGATGAGTTTGAAAGAGTCCTAATAAGCATCACTTTGAAAAGGGTACCAAACGACTACATCACCTTCAGTGCTTTAGAAAGAATTGTTCATCCATCAGGGAAATTGATTTTGTTCAAAGATCCGTATGGAAGAGATTTCTATGAGAAAAATGTGGAAACTATGGTTGAGATAGAGGTTACAAAAAGGCTACCCTTTGGTTCCGATTGTATGGTGGATGGGGTCAAGACTTGGATTGAGTTTTCTTATTCTCTCCATCCTTTCAAACTATGTCAATACTGCAGAACCCTAGATCATTCAAAAGCAAGCTGCACTCCTAAAAGAAGAGAAATTCTAGCTGCAAGAATGGCTTTGTCAACCCCTCATGTGGTTAACCCATAGTTCAATAACCCAAATCTCAAGTGCAATGGTGCATCTTCATCAACAAACAAAAGTCCAACAATCACTCCAAGCAACTCAAGCGGTACTGCTGCAAACTCCTTTAGAAACAGAGAAGCAGAAGAAGATATGGAATTTCAAACAGAGAAGCATATGAAATCTAAGGAAAAGATCACCAAACATCCTCCAGAAAGGACTAATCTTATTGTAGCCGATGACACACCTGGTAAAAGCTTAACCTCTCTCGTTGTCTCTACTTCTCACCTCTGTGTTACTGCCAACAACAAAACTGTCATGCTACCATCCCACAACATCGACAATTTTTTCTACAATCCCTTTCAATCCCGGACCATTACTGAAAACAACTCGAAAATGGTTGTCGGGTCGGAGTCTTTTTATCCCCCTGGTTTTGGTCCACACCCAAAATATCCTATAATTGCTCCTCGCTCAAAATCCCCAAACCTTCTTCTAGTTCAAAAAATGGAGCAAAGTCAAAAATCAGAAATCTAAAACAAATTCGTTGAACATCTCAGATGACATCAATATTCAATTCATCTAACTCAAAAGAGAAAGGATAATCAAAATCCTTACTGCTCGTAAAAAATCGAAACAAACCTTTATACCTATTCAAAACCCTAAATTAGGTCTCCTCAAAACCCAATCACCCAGAAATTCAACATTTAACATTTCATTGTGGGTCTTCTGGCAAAACCCCTCTCTTTGACAACAACACAAAATCCATTAAGTCTCATAAGGCGGCCAAGGATGCAAAAGGGAGGAGATTCGTCAGAGATTCTGGAGTTAAATTGGCTGATTGTGGTGGTTCCTCGCCTGAAAATAGGCTAGAAAGCGATGCCGGTCGTGTTAGTTTTCAAACTCCAAACTTTTTACCTTCCGATTATTGTGTCGTTAACTTCTATCTTCCCGGATTTCTTAGTATGAGTAGTAGTAGAACAAATAATTTCATGAATTTAGTCTACGCTGATGTGTCTTATTTTTGGGATTTTTTTAAGATCATGTCCTGGAACTGCCAAGGATTAGGACCACCTCACACTAGACAACAATTAAAAAAACTCATTAATTTTCATGAGCCAAATATCCTTTTTCCGTCTGAAACAAAACAATTTCATTCTTTTGTTGAAAATACCATGCATGCTTCCATGTATTATAACCATGTCTGACAAGATCCTGTGGGTAAAGTCTGGTGGATTGGTAGTTGCTTGGGATAAAAATGTGAAACTTAAGATCCTCTTCAAGGATGATAACCAGATTAATCAGTGTGTGGGATGAGAAATCCAAATGAATGGACTCTAACTTGTATGTATGGTAGCCCCTACAAAGACCATAGAAAGGACGACTCTTGGAAAATAGTTAACCAAATGGGTGTGGCTATGAACCGTTCTTGGCTAATTTTAGGAGATCTCAATGTTATTTTAAATCATGATGAAAAAAGAGGGGGAAATGCCGCAAATGGCTCTGATATTAGGAAATTCTCCACCGTATTTAACAACCTAGGCGTCACTGATATATGATTCATGGGTTTCCCTTTCACTTGGTCTAACCACCAAGATGATGAAAACTATATTGAGGAACGTTTGGATTGGGGTCTGGATAATGAATCTTGGTTAGCTCAATTCCCAAATGCCAGCCTTAAGCACCTGAACCACTCGGGCTCTGATCACTGTGCTATTCTTCTTAACACAGACATTCCTAGACATGATGGCCACAAACCTTTTAAGTTTTTTGGCCTTTTTCAGGAAGAACAAAAATGCAGAGACATTATTAAGTCTTCTTGGGAGACCCCCATCAATGGTCCTCGAGCCTTTGTTCTGGTTAATAGACTAGCTATAGTTAAAAAGGAGGTTAGTCTATGGAACAAAACAGACTTTGGTAATATTAAAAATAATCTTAACAACATGAATAAAAGATTAGATCATATCATGTCCAACTCCAATGTTAGGTTAAATGATCGAAACCTTTTAGATACTAAAGTCGAGATCCGAAAACTTCATGATTATGAAGAAGAGTTGTGGAAAGTCAAAGGTAGGGAGAATACTATTCGCTTAGTGGATAGAAATACTCATTATTTTCATCAAAATGCTATCATTCTATAAAGGAGAAATAGGATCATGGGGCTTTATGATAACAATAATATTTGGGTGGAAGGTAAGGATCAAATAGCTAATTGTTTAAACTTTTATTTTGAAACTCTATTAACTACCTTGAGACCTGTCATTAACAATGATATTGTTAACTTAGTCCCTCATTCCATCTCTCGATTTAGAAAATGAGCATCTCATGGAGTCTCCTTATGAGGATGAAATCCACGATGCTCTCTTTGGAATGCCTCCAAATTCCAGCCGCGGACCGGATGGCTTTCCGGCTTGTTTCTTTCAAAAAAAAATGGAACATTGTTAAAAATGATGTCATTGACACTGTTAAAGCCTTTTTTAGTAGTGGTCATATGTTAACTCAATTGAATCAGACTTATATATCTCTAATCCCAAAAAGTTCTCATCCCGCAGGGCCTGGGATTAAGGCAGCCTATAAGTCTATGCAATATCGCTTATAAAATTATTTCAAAAGTAATTTACAAAAAGATAAAGCCTTTCTCGAAAGATTGATATCTCCATATCAATCGCTTTTTGTTAAGCAACGACTTATCTCGCATAACATCCTTGTTTCTCATGAGATAATTCATGCCATGAGGAAAAAGAAAAGAAAAGTAAAACCGATTTCTTAGGAATAAAAATCGATATGTCCAAAGCTTTTGATCGCGTTAAATGGGATTTCCTCATTGCCATCCTCCGCAGAATGGGGTTCTGCGAAGCTTGGTGTTCTCTTATTTTTCAATGCATAAGTACTAGTCAATCTGCTATTTTGGTCAATGGCCTGGTGTGCCGTGTAAACCTTTTAAACCCTCTAGAGGATTAAGGCAAGGCGATCCGTTATCCCCTTACTTGTTCATTCTCTGTATGGAATCCTTTTCAAGGACTCTATCTAATGTCGAATGTAAAGGCCTTATTACCGGGTTTTAGGATTAACAAAAACCGTCCTTCAATCGGGCCATTTGCTTTTTGCAGATGACTGCTTAATTTTTTCAAAAGCCGAGATCACCCATAGCAAAAATCGTTGACCGTGTTAGAAGATTATGGCAAGTATTCTCGGGTCGATGATTAATTTTTTCAAACTGTATATTTTTCACCCCTCATATTCAAAACAGTTTGGGTAGAGATATTATTGATATTCTTAAAGTTAAAAAGATTAGACTTGATGATAAGTATTTAGGTGGTCCCCTTTTTTACTAATAAGTCTAAAGTCAATTGTTTTGATAATCTTTCTGAGAAAATGGGAAGAAGACTTAAGGGATGGAAGAGGGACGCTATGTCCCCTCCTGGTAGAGGAGTGATGGCCAAAGCAGTATTGGAAACCCTTCCAGCCTACTCTATGTCCACTTTTATTCTTCCTAAAGCTACCATTAAAAGATTGACTAACACTATACGTGATTTCTGGTGGGGAAAACTTGGTCCTAAAAAAGGGATGTACATAAAAGATTGGAGAGGATTATGTAAGAACAAGGAGAAAGGAGGAAATGGGCTTAAAAAACTTGACCTCATGAACCTATCTCTCATAGCCAAAAATGGTTGGAGACTTTTTAAACAACCCAATACTATTTTCACTAAAACCATGAAAGGGAAGTACTTCCCTAACTCTAATCCTTTCCATGCCACCTGCAATGATGGTTCTTCATGGGCTTGGAAAGGGGTCTATGAAGGTTTGATGATTCTTAAAGAGTATAGTATCTGGCAGATTGGCAATGGTAGTTCAGCCCACATCCGGAAAGACAAGTGGATTCTCGATGAGGAAGGAAAACCTATCAACTTGGAGGATATGGAAAGTGTGACTAATCTTAAAATGGTAAGTGAACTAATGATTTAAACCTGGGTGGAATGTGGAGAAGCTCTGCGAGTTGTTTGAGTGGAAAATTGTGATCCAAATTCTCACTCTAACTCCAAACAAAGACACTGAAGACAACCTGAGATGGTCGGATAATCCTCAAGGAGATTTCTCTAGCAAGTCTCTTTATAATCTATTAGATAAGAAGACTTCTCAGCCGAATGATGCCCTGGCAAGGAAAATCCGGGGAATGAAGGTCATTCCTAGGATCCAATTCTTCATCTAGAAGATGAAATCTAACATCCTCCCCTTCAGTGCTTATTATGCTAGATTTGTCAGTCATACTGACCCTATTTGCACGTTATGCAATGAGCATCCTGAAACTGGAGAACACTCGCTAATGCATTGTAAGTTTGCTAAGGATGTTTGGGCTCATTGTTTTATGAACCTTGACAACTCTAGCTTAGGGTTTAACAATTTAGCTGATTGGTGTGCTAGTTGGTTCTCTAGAGATAACCATCAAAAATGGTGGGGATCCCGGGTCGATCTTTTGTTCCACCATTTGCTGGTTTATATGGAAAACTAGATGTGATATGGTGTTTAAAAAAATAATAAAACCCTGTCCTAGACATACTGGAAATCAGATAATTAGTCACTTAACTTCTTCTCTGTTGCATACTCAAATTGAGAGAACTAGAAATGATGAAAGAAGGACTGAAGTCAATGTCCAGAACTCAAATGGGAAGGTTTCTTTTGCCTTCATGTCTTCTTTTGACAATCTTAATGACTAATCGGGATTGGGGTTTGTATAATAGGTCCTCAGAGACACAATTGGCAAAGCACTGTGGGGAATCAATCCATGGAAGGGAAGAAGGCATCGCTTAGCAAAGACAAGATGTTATTGATCTGGGCCTCTCAACTTCAATGCAGATCTATCAACCTTTGGGAAGCAATCAAAGTATTATCAAAGCTCGCAAGGTCAATAAGGAAAACTAGTTGGGGACTAATGGTAGAATAGGTAATCTTCTTTTGAACTTAAAAAACTTTGATATTGTCTGTTGTAAGACCATTAAACATGGCAATTTTCCTGACCTCCAACGGTTAGCCGTAGCCGGAGGAAGGTCTCAAAGTCCTCAAATGTGGGAGGCACCTTTGCTTTCAGATATTTGTCAGTAACTTGTTTTTATTTAAAAAAAAAAAAAAACGACCATACCAGAAAAGAAATTTTCAAATGAACTTTTAGAATTCCAAAGCTGCTTATCATGGAAGCATTCCATTTTATTTGTTATGTTGACTAATTTCAATGACAATACATAACAAGTTTGGATTTCTTTCTTTCTAAGAGAATGACATTATAATTCTAAAGTACTACGGTATGCTAAACCGAAATCTTTTTCTAATGTAAAACATGCAAATCTTATTACATCAGAATCTTACAACCCGTTACTCGATTACAAGTAGATTTTTTTATAAACACAGCCATAAAAGAAAGGAAAACAGAAATGAGGAGGCTAGGCCTCGCTTCAAAAATTATTACTAGTAGAAATCAAACAAGCAATAAACAAGAAAGACATGCATTGACCGATCGTTATTGTTGGAACCTATATAGTTAACCGATAACTTGGGACTGCCATCAAATGGTTTGCCCTAGGAACAGTTAAACCCCATTTTTCATTCATTTCCAACTTATGGGGCAACATTCCATTTGGGAGCTCCCAATTAAAGCAATGCACTAATTGTGCTAACATCAATCTGACCAAGGTTAGACCCATCTGCATTCCAGGGCAACCTCTACGACCTGATCCAAATGGCAAGAGCCTAAAGTCGTTTCCTCTCATATCTACATCCACCTCAATGAACCTCTCTGGGTAGAATTCCTCAGCATTATCAGACCACACTTTTTTGTCTCTTCCGATTGCCCAAGTGTTCACGAATACCCTAGACTGCTTGGGTATGTCGTAACCGTTAATGTTGATATTATCCATGGATTCACGAGGAATCAAGAGCGGACCTGTAGGATGAAGTCTCATACTCTCTTTTAGTACCATCTCTAAGTATTCCAACTTCACTAGGTCAGTCTCTTCGACTTGTCTATCAATCCCGACCATTGTTTCCAATTCTTGTTGAACTAGTTTCATGATTCGAGGGTTCTTTATGAGTTCTGAGATAGCCCACTCGACCGTCGTCGCTGATGTGTCCATCATTGCTGCAATCATGTCTAACAAGATTGCTTTGACATTTTCACGATCCAATTTCAGTTCATTATCCATGGTCGTCTCTTGCGCATTCATTAAGGATAACAAAATGTCGACGAAGTCCCTTTGATTATGATCTTGTTCTGCTATTCCATGGTCTTTTATATGTTGGTCGATAATATATTCCAGGAATTCATCTACAAGTTTGCCAGTTACTCTCATATCCCTCACCAGTCCCTAAACAAAAAAGAAAAGAAAAAAATAACGTTCAACCTAAGTTGGTTACAGGTGACTCATATTTGAAGTCAGCAGAAGACATATATATCGTACAAGAAGTTACCCATACATACCTGAAGGTCAAGTGATCCCACATATGGAATGTAATCAGCTACGTTGAAGGCTCCTATTAACCTAAAAGCTTCCTGGATGAGAGATTTTGAGTTAAACCGATCGTTCTTTAGTGATCCAAATATTGTTTTATGTGTAATATCTTCAGCTAATGATTCCACTATAAGGCTTAAATCAATGAGCCGTTGACTATCTGCTGCAGATCTAATGGATTCAACAGCATTTTTCACTTCATTTTCTCGTGTAGACTTGAACGATTCAATCTTCGCATTAGTAAGTAAATGTAAAGTACATAGTTTCCGGATGTTTCGCCATGCCGAACCATATTGCTTGAAAACTAGACCCTTTTGCTCATAACCGAAGTACTGTGAAGACTGCAGTGTTGGTCTACTAGCAAAAACAATATCATGAGTTTTGCAGATTAATTCGGCTAACTCCGGTGATGAGACAACAATGACTGGGACAAGACCTAATTTCATGTACATTATCGGTCCGTATTTGAGTGATAATTTTTGAAGTTCTCGATGTGGGAGATCACCTAATTTATGAAGATTGCCGATAATTGGTAAACCATATGGACCAGGTGGTAATTTGTAACTGCCTTTGAAAAATGATGACTTTAACAAGAGATATGAAAAGAAGAATAGAATTGCTATCCAAAATGGAGACTCAAACATGGTGATCCAAAAAGAATACATAGAATAATCTCTACTAATGAAGAAAGATATCAGAATAAAGATCATATATGTTGAACGCAAGAAATTAATACAACTACTTTTTTATGATTGTACAATGTTGTGTAATGAATTGGGTGTCGACTACCTTTCACCAATAGTACAAAATTATGGACGTACATTATATCTTGAATAATGCTATATCCAACCATAAACATTAACTTTTTAACGGCCATACTTGACATGCATTTAACCAGCATTGGTGCAGTTGCAAATACTACAGCTCATACTCGTTCTCGTATTAAGTTCCGTAGAGCCGCAAAAGACCCACCCAACTTACCCGAACCCGACATACCCGTTAAACCCATGGGTTTTTAATCCGAATCCTCCCGAACCCACTAAATATACACTATTGATAAAACTAATCCTAGCCGTCAGTTATTGAAACCCTAGTGGTACTTACTAGTAGATAAGATAACCCGATCAAAAACATAACATTTTTCATTACAATAATTAATCTATAATTGGGTGTAGTTTTGACTAATAATAATCAGAAAAACCAAATTCTAATCTTAAGATCAAACCCCTCCCAGACAAGGCCACATGTGTAGGACCTTCATAGCTTCTGCTTCTCCTACATTTCCTACTTATTTCTTCCTTGTTCTCTCTTCTTTGAAAAAACAAAATACTACCAATTCCCAAAGAATCCCTCCTGAGGAGTCCTCGTCAAAAAAATAAAAAAAAAATAAAAATAAAAAAATCTGTTATATAATCATTCACTACTCTTTATTCGGCAGCTACCAAGAAACAGAAACAGCAAACCCTCTTCACGGCAGCGAATCCAGAGTGACTAAGTTTTAAATATGAGAGAGGGATAAAGAGAATGAGAGACCAACAATGGGCAGCCAGTAGTATAGTTAGTTGTTGATGTTGTTAGGGTTCCATCTCAGTCCTATCTCTTTGTCTTCTGTTTAAAAAAATTCATTCATTTACTTCTTCTCTCTGTCTCCATGTATTCTGAAGCCGGTTTAAGCGGGTTTAAACCCGAACCCGTCCGACCCGTAGCGGACGGGTAAAAAGCCCGCCCGATGTTTGTGGGTGCGGGATTGGTTATGAAAATAAAAACCCGCTATAGTTAGTTGGTAGTTGGTATTAGCTAAAACCCGACCCGCCCGACTACCAAGCAATGAGTACAGACAATAATATAACATTTAGAGTTTTTACCGAAAATTCGGAGGTGTTTATCATTTTAGGCACAATTTTCGAAAATTTATTCAAACCACCAAAAAGGATACATAATACTTTATGTAGCCATATATTGGTTTATGCATTAACTTATTTTATGTTGCAACTAATAAAATGATGTACTCCCTCTGTTTTAATAAAAGTGAGACTTTCAGTTTAGGCACAATTTTCGAAAATTGAATGCATAGCCATTATGCAAACCACCACGAATGATATAACACATTATGCAGCCATATTTTGGTTTATGCATCGGCTAATTTTTCGTTTTAGGAAAAGTGATACTTTCACCCCGTGTCAAGAAAAATGATATTTTCACCCAGTGTCATGAAAAATGATATTTTCGTGCCGTGTCAGGAAAAATGATATTTTCACACCGATTTCTTCGGTCAGCCGGCCCACCGTGACAGTGGTCATCTAGTTTCTAACGTGTAGGATTGCAAATTTCAAATTTGACGAATGACAAAAATACGGAGGAAGTTGAATGTTTCACTCACTTTATGAAGAATTTAACTAACAAACAAGAAAGACGTAACTTGACCGACGTTTTTGATCGATATCGATCGTTATTGTTGGAACCTACTTGGTTAAGGGTTAGCTCTAAATATAATTAAAGCCCACTTGTCAACTTATTTCATAGACGTTAGACACTGTAGTTGTGCTAAGAAAATTTATTCCTAGTTTTTGTATGAATGAGAAGATTTTATAGATTTTCAATTGGTATTCAAGGCGAAATTACGACTTCTAACGAAGTCAGTAGAAATTCTCAAATGAACATGGTAGAAATGCAATTCGCATAAATAACTTATAAATTTTAAATCTTTTGTGAAATATTCATGAAATATACCTGAGACAAAGTAGTAAAAACTGCTAACAGGATGATTCATGATAGCCATTTGCTCTTTTTGGACCTATCACGCTTGTTATCGTAGTGGTTGCATTCTTAAAGCTTGAATACAACATGTCCATCTATCCCCTGCGTGATTCAGAGTAATGTCAATCGACAACTAGATATGCTGATTAAATTAGCTTCCGATTAATGGACTAAAAAAAAAAAAAAAAAAGTTCAAACTCCAAAGGGCCGTATATATACCTTTTGCCCCTTAGTCCACATTGCAGTCTTGAGAAGTGATTCAATGAAATAAAAAACCATGGAGTTCTTCTTTCTGTCCATATTATGTTTAGCTTTCATAATAAAATCCAGAGGGTTAACTTCCTCATGATCCGTAGAAGTCGGTAATGGTGAGAGCAAGAGTCTAGTATGGTTTCCCCATGCGTCCGCCTTTATCATATCTTCTATGCTCGTAAAACCCTTAAATATTCTCATGTTGAGCATGACACATACGGTCATGCTTGTATTTGTGCCACCATTGATGGAGTCCATCTTCAAGCCATCTTCACCATACTGATCAATAGTCTTCGTCTTCCTCACCGCATACAAGTGAATGATATACGATAGTAGTCCAAGGATTACATCATTTACAGTCTGCAATTAAATTAAGGGCAGTCGTTAGCGATCCATAATAATAGAATTAGGGGACTAGTTAATTAATGTGAATTGACCTTACCGCTCCAAGCTTGGTTTTAACTTGCTTAACTCTTTCAAGTGATAATGTCACCGAGTGGATTTTAAATGGTCTGAATAACTCGATCTTCTTATTTGCTGATGTGTCTGAACGTATTGCAGACTGCCTATCTTCAAAAAACGTTGTCCTCAGCAAGGTGTCCATGAGATCATAAGATGTGTTCATGCACGTACGCATTATCCCTAACAATTTCTTCCCCAATCCTATTACTCGAAAACCATCATGTTCCTGTGGTGTTTTCATCAATGACAGTCGCGGAAAAGTAAGAGGAGTTGAAGATTTGTCAGCTCTCTGGCAACACTTAAAGAACACCCTTATAAAAGAATAACCATCACCAAGTGCATGACTAAACTTAAAGATCATGGTACAAGCACCATTTAAACTTGGGTGCTTAACTAAATGAACTTCCCATAATGGTTTTTCGTCTGAAAACTTTTCACAACCTATTTTTGACAAGTACTTTCTCAAGTTTGCATCGTAACTTTCTTTACTTAAACCCATTGGGAATGTTGGAACGATCAAATGATCTTCCATTCGAACATCAACTTTCTTCCATCTGAGAACACCTTTCTTGTTTCTCTCCATGATCGAAGAAAAACGAGTACTCAATGGTACTAAATGGTTGCGCAAAAGTTCTAGTGTTTCGAACTCAGTAATCGGTGTCTCTAGTTCAAAAATAGCAAAAATGATTAAAGATATGGTTGTGCTATTGAAACTCTGTGATAATGGACTTACTGGAGGACTTGTTTCTTCGTGATCTCTCTTTGTTTCATTGTTGTACTGATTTTCCATTGTTGCTAGCTCTAGTCACTCTTTTTTTTTTTGATCAGCTAGCTCTAATCACTCTTGTAGTTAGTTTCTCTTCTAACTCTGATCAGTTTCTACATGGTGTGTATATATTAAGTACGACTGACCCTACATATGTAATACTTCCTATTTGTTTACCAATTACGAATGGAGTTATTTTGAGGGTCTGGTTCGTGTAATATGCAGTTATACTTTTAACTGTCTATAAACTCTTAATTTTTCGATCATACGATGGATAGATAGATAGATAGATAGATAGATTGACTGATATTATCATTTTTCAATCATACAATAGATAGATAGATTGATATTGGTAAAAGTGGAAATTAGGCATGTGTACTTCTAATTCCTTAAAAAGAATAGGTAGATGCAGTTAAGAAAGTAGATGGATTGGTTGGTACATATATGAATATGATCAGTAGATATGTGCATCAAATTAAGTGCAGCCTCGAGTGCTGTCTGAAGGAAGTACAAGAAGAATTGTTGCATCATGTGATATACAACAACCGGCATACACCAAAAATACAGATGAAATAATTGAATGTTTCACCCACTTATGAAGAATTCAAGCAACCACATTTTTGCTTCTCGAGAGATACTGTTAATTATCCTCATTTGATTGGGGGCCAAGCATTTTAATTGGGGGCCAAGCACTAGAGGACAAAAAAGGTCACCCAATCCTAATTTGGGTCACCCCTTATAAAAATAGTTTCTAAATGGCTAAAATGCCCCTGAGTGATTAGTTTTAAGATTTAATTAAGTTGATTAGTGTGATAATTTTGTTTAGATAAAAATCGTTTTGGGATTAAAATTTGGGAAATTTTAGTTTTGGTTTTTTTTTTTTGAGAAGAAGAAGAATAGTTTTGAGAGGAAAAACTAGGTTTTAGAAATGAGTGATTGATGAACCCGTGACTCAAAATAATCGGGTAAACCTCATATACTCTTGAAATTGTCCGAATGGTGCTCCAAGGGGTCGATTGATGGTCACATGGGAACTACTCGGGTGAGGGTCATGTTATAGTCGGGTGTTGTATACGCCCAATCCAATTTAAAGAGAAATTGATAAATTACTTACACATGGCGACGACTTAACGGCTAACTTTTAATGTGATGAAAAAATCGTCAAGGTGGTGTGTTAAACCATGACGACTATTTATAATATTCACTTCAGAGTCGTTAGTTGATTCGTTTAATACCCAGACGACTCTTAATCCAAACTCACTTGTATAAAAGGCAAGTTTTTGTGGAGCTCATAGGGATATCACGATATTTTTGACGGCTCTAACCAACCATTTATATATTTCCACCAGAGTCATTGAACTAACAACAAAGGGTCACAAACATGGTGTCATTTTCAACCTAATACTGAGAATGACTCTATTCTAGGGAAAAAAATGTTGAAGTAGCGAGTTAGGGTCGTCATCTTCATCCTAATACACTAACGATTTTCATAGAATCCGCATGCAAATGAAAAGTCGTTAGGGTGTTCATTTCGATACTAACATTTCTTACAACAAATTTCGATATTAATGAATACAAGGGGGTTTAAGTTCATATACCTTCTAATTGGAGCCATTAGCTTTGGGTTTTGATTTTTGGCGGCATTGACTACGCGGTGAATCGGCTGAAGAATTTTTTTTCTCTTCAAAATAGTCGTTAATGGTGGTGGTGGAGAAGGCTTAATGAGGACCGCGGTGAATTGGTTGAAGAATTTTTTTTTCTTCAAAATAGTCGTTAATGGTGGTGGTGAGAAGAGAACGGGAGGAGAGGAAGATGAAGAAGAGAAGCCCTAATTAAGGTTTCTAATTAAGGTTAACTGATTTTTAATGTTTAGTTTTAGGTAGGGTAAACAAATCTTTTCAATATCGGATTAATACGCCCCTTAAAAAATTGGGGTGCAAATAAAAAGTCATGGCCCCTAATTAAAATGTATGGCCCCCAATCAAATGAGGTTAATTAAGTCGAATTTAAGGTGTTGAACATTGAATGTTTTGGTTCCATCGATCAACAGTTAGCTAAGAAAGTGATTGCAGGTTACTATTCGAATAGCTCTGCTCAGTAAAATGCACCTGCTCATTTTAAACAACGATCCACATTAAAAAGTTGTTTAGTTTACAACGTCCATGATTTATAGCTCCCATTTTTCGTATTCCATGGCGTCCATGTAGACTAATTCTTGAATCCAAAAGAAATAACAACTAAAGGATCAAGGTACTTTTATATATCGTATAACTTCTTTAAAGTAATACTCGATAATATAATATTCTCGTTAAAATAATAAATTTTTTGGTTCTGACTCGAGCCTTCAATGCTAAAATAATAAATTCGATAAAATCATAAAATAATACATTTCAAAAGTTTCCTTAAGCATTAATAGGTCCTAAATAATATATAAAATAATAATGATACATATATTATATTATATTTTTACAAATGAAACAAAGATTTAACTCAAGTAAAAAGTCAAACAGTTTTTTTGTTCGCAACCTAGCAAGATAAAAAATAACTTTCACATATTAAATTTTTCTCAAAATATGATTTAATATTGGTTTTTTTTTTTTTTTTTTAAAATTTAAATCAAGTTGTATTTCATCTCTAATAGTTCGTAGAGCAGTAAAAGGACCCGAAGCCACGTTGTTGTATTGCAACAAGAAGTAGTGTGAAGCGTGATTGATATTTGGAGTGTTTGTATATGTATTGCAAATGTGGAAATTTCTGAGGAACCCAAGTTTGGATCCTCTCTCTTCTAAAAACCCATCAATAAGATGGTATATATCTGTAGACCAAAATTTAAAGATGAACACTTACGATTAATTGTTTTAGATTAAGTATAGGTTTTTCAAACTTTCAAGATTAAGCATTATCCATTACGTATATACTATTGATAAAAGAAAATTAAAAGAAAAAATATCAGTAATTTATGGTCAAATAATCATGGACGTATTTGTAGGCATTAGTTGTATTTGGCTGACTGACCGATTAATTAGGCTTAAATAAAGTTAATCATGGCTTGAATAAGAATAGTTAATTGGGCCGACCGAGCGAAGCGAGGGAGGACCTTTATATGCCCACTTTTTTGTAAATCTAAGTGATCAATTACCACAAAAAGATTGAGAATGGTCCATGTCAAAAACCAAAAATATCCCTCCTTTTAGTCCAATTACTATAACTCCTTATATATCCTATTTTAGGGGTATAATTGAAAGCAAACTTTAATATAATATATCTAAAAATCCGTGCCTTGAAATTTTACAAATTTTATCTTGTTGGAAAGCTAATAAAAAAATCTATCCAACGGCACAAACAACAACATCAAATTTAGAGTTTTACGAAAATTGAGGTATTTATCATTTTGTGCACAATTTTAGAAAATTAAATGTATATTTATTATGCAAACCACCACAAAAGATACATAATACTTTATGTAGCAAAATTTTTTTATGCATCAACTAATTTTTCGTTCCAACTAATAAAAACGATGTACTCCCTCTATTTCAAAAAAATGATGCTTTAATTTTAGGCACAACGGAAAATTGAATGCATAGCCATTACGCAAACCACCACAAATGATGCATAAACACATCATGCAACCATATTTTGATTGACTAATTTTCCGTTTCGAAAAAGTGATACTTTCACAAACCCATTTCAAAGAAAAGTGAAACTTTCAACTCCGTTTCGGGAAAAGTGATATTTTCAGTTTAGGAAAAAGTGATACTTTCCCGCTTTGAGAAAATTGATATTTTTCCAAACGGGGTAAAGTATCACTTTTTTCCAAACGGACGCAATATATCACTTTTTCGAAACGGGGCAAAGTATCACTTTTTGAAACGGTGAAAGTAATCGCAGACAAACCCTTGTTGGGATTCTTTTTCGGTCGGCCTTCCCACCGTGGCAACGGTCGTACTAGTAATATTAATGACAAATATATGTTACGTGTCATGTCATGGATGTACCTTATATACTTGGTCGTTATGGCTTGCAAAGAAAGAGGAATGAACAAAATTACTCAACTCATTCAGTATTACTCTCGTCACTTTTTCCTAGTGTTTCTTGCTCAGTTTTTTCTAAAAGACCTAAAAGGTACTATAATAATCGATGAAAATTGTAATAATTGTAATTTCACTCATCACCACTAGGTACTATAAATATAAATTCCGAACATCACCGTGCACTGCCAACTTTTAAAGACAAAAATTGCGATTATCATTTTTCAATCATACAATAGATAGATAGATTGATATTGGTAAAAGTGGAAAGGCATGTGTACTTCCAGTTCCTTAAAAACAATAGGTAGATGTAGTTAAGAAAGTAGATGGATTGGTTGGTACATATATGAATATGATCAGTAAATATGTGCATCAAATTAAGTGCAGCCTCGAGTGCTGTCTGAAGGAAGTAAAAGAAGAATTGTTGCATCATGTGATTGATATACAGCAACCGGCATAAACCAAAAATACAGATGAAATAATTGAATGTTTCACCCACTTATGAAGAATTCAAGCAACTAAATTTTTGCTTCTCGAGGGATACTGTTAATTAAGTCGAATAAGGTGTTGAACATTGAATGTTTTGGTTCCATCGATCAACAGTTAGCTAAGAAAGTGATTGCAGGTTACTATCAAAATTCGTGCACCCAGTGCACCCAACATGAGGTGGCAATTTTTATTCCGATCAATACTGTAATTCTTCTATTATTCTGCTTCACCGGACCCTAGACCGTTAGTATGAGGATCAAGTGAAGAACAAAAATGGCAATGTTGTCTGAGTCTCTCCAATTGGTTTAACAAGTAATGTTAATTTTTTTCTTTTTAATGCAATTCGAACACTTATTATTTTTTTCCTTAATTAACTGGTTTAATAAGTATTTTGATTTTTATAGCCGAACAATTGAAGGTAGTGATAGACGCATTTATGTGTCTATTTTGATCTCGATTTTCTATATTGTTAGTACCCATTTTTGTATTTATTTTGGCATTTTATGTTTTTGTAGGTATTTTTGGAGAAAGAAGATTTTGCGGAGAAATCGGCTCGAAAAGTTGATAAAGGCCCCTCGGAGGACACCTACTATTCAGACTCTCGGTTTGGATAAGGGGAATCTCAATTACCAAGGGGTACCCTAATTGCTATTTACGCCTCATGGTTATTCGCACCCATGTAATCGGGATAAGGGGCAACCTTTCTTCATCTTTAAAAAAGCCACTACAAGAAAAGGGGTCTATTGCTACGCTATTTTGCCACACATCCATAAATAATGTCGCAATAGAGAGGTTTTAGCCTCACTGCACTATAGGTGTGGAATTAAGTCGGATCTTTTGCCACATTTAAGAATAAACGAGGCAAATGATAAGTTTTTGCCTCGTATTGTTTGACTATGTCACAGTAGTTCAAGTTTTTTCCACATAGGAGTTGCAACAGATATAAAAATACGGAAAAATATAATTATTAAACCATGAACTCCCCTTTTCCGTCATATACGAAATTTACATTTGTAATATTCACTTGATTTACCTGTGAGTTTTTGTGAAAAACTAATTTCCATAATATCCGACCACACCCCCAAACTTTTCACATCTTCTCGATTAATTTTTTTTCAGTTTTCCATCTCTCAAAAACAAACTCCCTCAAAACCCTATAAACTGCTCCATCTTCTCCGAAACCTTCATCACCTTCTTGGCTTGTTCTCAGATCTTCTTGGAGATCTGCATAACACCTCCAGTTGATATGGGGTTTTTTTTTCCGACACTCTCTAGTGACTTACAATAGGTTAATTTCTCACCTCTTTCTGAAATTTCAATTTCAAGATGGTTCTTATTTTTAATTTGGGTTTTATGTTGATTTTTTTTAGGGCTTCTTTCCGATGATGCAATTTGAAGAAGAGTAAGTTTGAAATCCCTGTTTTATTCTTATAGGGTTTTCTTTATTATGTTTTGGTGTGTTTACTGATCGGCCACTGAGTAGATTTTTGTTTCTGTAGTCATCATGATTAGTTTGAAAGGGGCTTTCAATTTTCATAATTATCATGATGAGCTCCAGAAATTATTGCATGATAATTCAATATCACTTCTTTTTTGTAGTGTTCTTGAGAATTATTTTTTGTATCTGATATTTTCTGGTTTTGTATCTTGTTCCATGATAATTGCATGATAATTCAGTATCATTTTTTGTGTTATGGTTTTGTATCTTGTTCCACATCCAATTGAGAATATGTTGTACTTCTGTGTGGTTATGTTTTAAGCAATGGTTGGAAAGTTTGAGAGACTTCCTTGACTCCTGTTCTCGCTTAGATGAGTCAATTTAAATTTCTTTTCGTTGTGGTAAGTCCTCGATATTTTCTCGGTGTATACTTGTTATTGTAGCACTAAAATCATATTTTGATTCTGTCGGAGATTCTCATGATTCATTAGAATTTAGAGTGGTTAGTTGATCTTATGAAAAGATTGAGAGTAAATTTTTGCATTGTATGATATTTTGATTCGTAACTAATGCAATTACTATGATTTTTAAGTTGGTCTTTACAGTCACTTTTTAGTTTGGAACTTTGAAGTTATTCAAGGTTTAGTATTTGATCTTAGGGTTGATATTCTTATCAGATTTGATTGCTAAACTGATAAACTATTAATCTCTTAAGCTTAATAGGTGTTTAATCTTGATTTTCAGTGGGTACATGGATGGAGGTTATGCATTGAGAGTTACGGAGTAGTTGTATTAGAAATTTGCAATGTAAGTATATAATATGGGTTACGGTTGATCTATCGTCGCCTTCAAAATAATACGGTGGCAATATAAATTAACACACATCATCTCCGCTAACAAATGCTATACTAACAACAAATGGTTGTATATAATATGTATATATATTTGATTTGTTATTTCAGGGAGATTCATAGATTTAGTCATTGGGCACGAAACACGGATTTCTTAAGTTATTCTGACATAGATGATTGAGCTATTGGCATCAGTAAGTACAAATCATTCGCCAAGATTGTTGTCATGGCCTTTATTCTTTAAAGGATGCTTTGTTGATCGAAAATGCAAGGGACTTACACTAGATAAGCTTTCTAATTACTTTAAGTTGTATTATAATTATGGATCAAAAAATAAAGTAATAAATGCTGAAAGGGAATGAATTTGACCCCATAAAGTAAATCTCTTGGCTCGTCCCTGTTATCACTTCTTGATCATCCAACCGCCTTAGTTGCACATTGCAAACCTTGTCAAGAATGGGAATACCATATGCTACTAGACATTGCATAGTGCCATCGTTGTTTTTTTTTTGCTCTTTAAAGTTGTCGATATTCTTTTTATGCAATTTTTGATATGAGTTTTGCTATCAATTACCATAGATCATTTGATTGTTAGTGATGAATGCTATCAATTGCCACAGATCATTTCATTGTTAGTGATGAAATTTGTATAGGCTCAAGAGATTGGACGTAACCCACCAACTGACGGTGATGTGTTCGTTAAAGCCCGTATGATTAAAGACAGTAGCAAAGTTTATGAACATTTTATGAACATTTGACTCTTAGGAGATTATATCCTTTAACCTAAAATTTTTATGATACATGTAGGTCTAAATGAGGGAACCATCTGGGTTGGATGAAGATGGTAACCTACAACCTAAAAATTAAGAAATATTTGTAAACGTAGTATCTACGTGTTCCAGTTCTGATAGGAACGAAAATTTTAAAAGTCGGACGAAAGAGTGAAAGGAAGGTTCTATTAGGCAGATGAGGGAACGAAATGGGGAACAACCTTGCATATATGGGCAGTAACTATTGCACCTTAGGTTCTATTAGGCGGATGAGGGAACGAAATGGGGAACAACCTTGCATACATGCTACAAGAAAACTGAACTTTAGCGACTAATCTGACTGGTTATGCAGGGCCT